>JADRCD010224277.1:11802-27001 GCA_019843815.1 Montemys delectorum | reverse complement strand
GGCTGGGCTCTCTTACATCAATCCTCTATCAAGACAATCTCTCACAGACATGGCCACAGGAAGGAAGGTCTCATAAAGGCAATGATTCAGCTGAGAGTCCCTCTCCCCAGAAGACCGGATCTAGGTTGTATCAGTTTGAAAATAAAAGCTAAACAGAATAGAGCATAAAGTGCTCACTGTGCAAGCTCCAGCACCCAGTTAAAAGCCCGAGTGTGGCCAGGCACTTCTGTAACCCTAGTGCTGGAAGATCCTAGGAGTTTGTTGACCAGTCAGCCTAGCCAATCATAAAGCTCCAGGATCAGTGAGAGATCCCATCTCAAGAAATAAGTGATAGAAGAAGCCACCTGATGTTGACCTCCAGCTTCTGTGCGTGTGCATGACATACGCAAACGCAAAAGTGAGTGGACAAAGTCAGATCTGCCAGGACTGAGCCAGCAAAACACCAGCTCTGTTATCTATGACTCTGGGCACCAGAGAAGAGTGAGGGGAAGGTGCCAAAGACATGGAGAACATTGTTTTCTAGGAGTATTGAGTGCCCAGAAAAAAATATGAGTAATAGTCTTGCAAGAATTTGGGGAAGTTACCCCACACATATCCCTTCAGAAAGAACAACCTAAGGATGTGCTCCAGTTAAAAAAAGGGAGGGGTAGTGGTATTTGGAATCTAAGGGACAGTAGATCTAGCTCAGATATGCACAGGGTGGAATTCTGAGGACACTGCTCTCAGGGAGCCCAGGGACAATCCAGCCCACACTCCCCTTCTCTTAAGATGCTGTGTATGTGTGGAAATGGGCAGTGTGACTAAATGTGAGATTACAATGAAGGCACATTACAAGAGAGAGAAAACAAGAACAAGCCCCAGCAGAGTCTGGGAGTAAGTTCTACCAGCAGGTGGGACTCCTTTGGGACCACGCCGAGATGATTTTAATCAGGGTGCATAGAGGAGAAAGAAGGATGGACAAGGAGACATTTGACCTGGATGGTGGATGTGTTCTCCTCCAAGTGGATCTGGAGATATGAGGTTGGATGGATATATTATTTCTCTCTACAATGAACAGTAATTTAAAATTTTACATAGCTATCAACATTTAAAATCAGCAAATTAGGCTCTTCAGGAAAGCTCAGTGAGTAAAGGCACTTGGGAACAAGCCTGATGACCTGAGTTGGATCCCTAGAACCAAGGTAGAAGGAGAGAATACAGAAACACACACAATAACACAGACACATACATGCACACACAGATACATATACACTAACACACACATAGACACAGAAGCACAGAGAGAGAGACACACAGAGATATACACACACAGACACACATACAAACACACACATAGATGCACACACATAACACAGACACAGATCCACACACACAGACCCAGAAATGCACACAGACATACACATGGATACACACACAGAGTATTTAAAAGCCCATCTGTAAAAGACATTTATGGTTGTAAAACTAAACACACACAGAGACACAGATCCACACACAGAGACATACACACAGATACACACACACACACACACACACACACGGTGGCACACATGCCTACACACATATAATTATAGTCTTTATTAAAGCCCCTGTGTAAAAGACATTTATAGTTGTAAACCTAAACATGCAGAGTGGTTTGCTCGCACTGACAATGAAGAAGAAAAACCAGTGGGGATTGAGCACAGAGGCAGACGGAGTCGGGGCATCTCACCCCTCTCTTACCCACTTGCTCCTCTGCCTCAGACTGGGGAAGAAATTCAACACCTCTATGTGTAAAAATGGAAGATCCCAACAAAGTCCAAGGAAACTGTCAAGCGTTGGCAAGTCCTTGAGGATAGCTTCCCCTGTGTTATTTAGAATCACAGAGTCAAATTTGCTACAAACAGAAACAGTGCTGGGCTTCCAGGGAACAGTGAGTTAACTTGGTGCTATCTCTCACTGTGAAGAGCGTCCTAAGGTTTCTTCCTATGTTGGCTTGAGTTTTTGAGGTGAAGACCCTTATCCAGCCCAGGTATAGCTGGCGGGAGTCCAAAAATCAGCCATGATGATATACTCACAAATGGAGTTCAGTGACTGCTCAGGGCATGGTGTGGGTCCCTTGTCTACAGACTTCTCCAAGAGCACTGGGACCTGTAGACATGAAGTAGACTCAGGCAATTCCATCTTTCCTCCCTCTCTTCCATCACAGCGCGTGTTCGTCTGGGACCTGGACGAGACAATCATTATTTTCCACTCCCTGCTCACAGGGACATTTGCATCCAGATATGGGAAGGTAAGGATGCAGTTTGTCTTTCTCTTTAAAAAAAAAAAAAATTATTTGTTTACTCTGTGCACGCCTGAGTGTCTGGGTCTGAGTGTGAACATGGGTGGCAATGTAAGTGTGTGAACCTTCCACCATCTGTGAGTCCTGGGAATCGAACGTGGGTCAGCAAGTTTGACAGTGGGTGCCTTTACCCACTCAGCCAACCTGCTGGCTCTTTTCCTTATTTTCAAATGCAACTGTGTGCCCAGACTGCTTGTCCTGGGAAACCATGGAGGCTCCTCATGACCATATGCCAAGCCAAAGCTGACTCTTTAAGTCAGCCCAGGGTTGGATGCTGGCAAAGGTTCCTTTGGTGTGTGAGAATTTCAGACATTTCCTATCTGCTACCTCATGCCTTTGCTTCCATGAAGTCATCAGCATCTATAATTACCAAAATCCTTGGGGTCTACTTTAGAGGACAGAGGTGTACCACAGCCAGATGTATAATAAGCTAGGAAAGGGGTCAAAGTGCTTTCCTACTCCTGGTTCTCTAGAGCACGAAACAGTGGCTACCCGCCTCTGTTTCTCTCCCCTGCTGCACCTGGGACTCCTTTCTTTGATAGGATTGGATGGCCAGCAAGCCCCAGGATCCTGTCTCTGCTTTCCCAGCTCTGAGGCTACAGGTGCAAGCCACCACGCCCAGCTCATGACACAATTGTCAGGGACCTTCCTCATGCTTGTGTAGGAGCACTTTACTGAATGAACCACCTCCACAACCTGCTGTGGACTTAAGAGATGACAACAACCAGACAAGCAGGACGTTTGCTACCTCTTCAGGGGGATTTGGAGGGGGTTAAGGGTAGGGCTGGAGAAGAAAGCATAGTGGCTTGTCCGCTCTGAGGTGAGAGGCCTGGGGTAGCTGCCTGTGGCACTGGTCAGGAAAGAGGCTCACCGAGCCTGGGAAACCCTTTCATTTCTGCTTAGTGTGCTGGACTTGACATCACCTCATGGCTTTCCCAGCTGCTCGCAGTTTTTATGGAAGCTATAATAAGCCGGAGGTGTGATTAACAGGGTAGATTTATTGTCTGCCACAATGCTGTGCCGGATATAAAAATGGTGTCAGGGGTGCAGAAATCTCTCACCCGTAGACACACCATTAATATGTGTGGCAGGGACGGCGGCATGCCCTTTCAGGCTCCATGAAGCTTAGGTGCTTGCCAGCAATAAGAGCGGCTGCAGACATGAGTGGAGTCAGCAGCCACAGGAAACACACGCCATCCTCTAGGGCCAAGACTGGCAGGCACGTGTTCCCCCAGGGCTGTTGTATGGTGCCCATTTAGACTGTTTTGAGGGTATCCATCCACCGAGTGTAGTCACCACCCCAGGCACACACTGGATTATGTCGGGTGAGACTGTAGGTCTGGGAGAAGCCAGGCTTCCTATATGTGTCCCCTGGCTTCTTAAGCTAAACTGAGAGAGCCCTTGAGGGAAGGACCCACCAAGCACTCCATTCTGGGTCCCATACTCTTGGCCTCAGTGCCCGTCACCTCTCCCCAGCCCTACTCCTTCAGCCAAGCCAGCACTTCTGGCTGGCCCTCCTAGCTGATCCCCAACCTCTGCTTTCCATATCTCTTAAGACGCTATGGAGGCAGATGTGTGCCACCACGCCCAGCTTCAGGTCTTGTAGTTAATGTCGTCTTCTTCAAGGACCTTTCCCTAACAACGTCCATCCAAGGTGCATCTCTCCCTAGAAAAGCATTTGTGCGTTTCGACCATAATTACACACTTCATGGATTGTGAACACTAAGGACTCTGAGGACAAGGGACCACGAGCACTTCTCACCTTCCCAACCCAACAGGGTTCAGGGAACAGGCTTGCTTAATGAGCATTCGTTGGACGAACAAATCGGGGTGATCTAGGATACCAAGCCTCTGGAGGACCAGAGCGTCCATTTCTGTGTTGTTTGCTGCTTCGTGGAAGCGGGACACAGTCACAAAGCATGCTCTCCCACTTAGCAAGCATCAAGTAAATATTTGCAGGGAAAGGGAAAGAAAGAGGGAGAGCCGAGAAAAGGGCAGAAGACAGTGTCAAAAGAGAAATTCCTAACTGGTGGCCACTGGCCAAATCCAGCCTGCAGATATTTTTGTTTGGCCTCAAGAGTACTTAAAAAAAAAAAAAAAAGTGAATTTATCGCCAACATTTAAAAATCAGGCAACTGCACAGACCAAAACAATCCAGATTTCTAGCTCTTCTCGAAAAATGAGGAAGTCTGGCAAGCCAGCACTCCCCTGTGGCAGCAATCAGCAAGAACTCAGCAGCGGCTGCCCTTGGGGCACATGTTCTCAGGGCCCATGGCCCCGCCTGCCCCCTTGACTCAGTCATAGGGCTCTCCAGCCCCCTGCGTACCTGAGTTTCTATGCCCTAGAACTACCAGGCTGTGCAAGGTCAGAGCTGGAAAATCCCAAAGCCACCAAAGGCAACCAGTCTCCATCATTTGAAGAGGAAACAGACGCTCTGGGGGAGTAAGGTCATCCAAGAGAGAATGCAAGTAGGACTCAGGCTCATCTGCCTTCTTGTGCAATCTCTGAATGTCCTCCTTCCTCTTCTGGAATCTTCCATCCCCTTCCCCAGCTCCCTATAAGGTAGTTTAAAAAGGGGAGAGGTGGTATTTGCTAATTCTGGAAGACCTAAACTTAAGAGACCTGACATAGCCGGTGGAGGTGACACACATCTTTAGTTCCAGCAGTCAGTAGGCAAAGAGGCAGGTGGAGCTATGTGAGTTCAAGGCCAACCTGGTCTGCAGAGCAAGTTCCAGAACAGCCAAGACTACACAGAGAAACCCTGTCTAGAAAAATGAACAAAGCCAGGCAGTGGTGGTGCACACCTTTAATTCCAGCACTCAAGAGGCAGAGGCAGGCAGATTTCTGAGTTCGAGGCCAGTCTGGTCTACAGAGTGAGTTCCCGACAGCCAGGGCTATCTATACAGAGAAACCCTGTCTCAGAAAAAAAACAAAACAAACAAACAAACAAACAAACAAAAGCCCTTGAAATAGCAAAGAAACTACTAATTTCTCGTGAGCATGTACACACACACATGTACACACACACATGCACACACCCCTCAAACTCCAGGCATAAGCAGCTTGAGCTGGACCAGCCCCAGAATGGAGGTTCCTCCAGGCTTTGCTCTCAGATATCCCAGGAACACTGATCCTTGCCAGGGTTACTCACAGCTCACCTCATGGCCACATTCCAGCCACGAAGAGGGAACTCAAAGAGAAAGCCACTCTTTTCCTTCCTTCCTTCCTTCCTTCCTTCCTTCCTTCCTTCTTTCTTTCTTTCTTTCTTCCTTTCCTTTTGTTGTTGTTGTTGTCATTGTCCATGTTAAATTTTACATGAACAGATGTTTGTGTGTGTATCCCTTACATACCTGATATCAGTGGAGGCCAGAAGAGGGTGCTGGGTATCGTAGAGTTAGATACAGTTGTGAACTACCATGTGGTTGCTGGGAATTGAAGTCAGGTCCTTTGCAAAAGCAGCCAGTGCTCTTAACTGCTGAGTCATCTCTCCAACCTCTTTTCTTTTCTTTTTAGGGCCAGACCCAGAAGTTACATATATCACTTGTGTTCACATCCCATTGGCTGAAACTTTGTCACATGACCAAGCTAGCTGCAAGGGAGTCAGGGCAAGTTAGTCTTTCTCCGAGGCAATCACATGCCTAGTTAAGATGCAGTGGTCCTGTTGCTCTGAGGAGGAAGAGATTGTGGAAGATCAATCTAGCCCAAAGTATGACCCAGCATACGATTATTTCTGCTTATGGGACACCTGAATTTGTGAGTCTGCAATCCAGAGAGAGGTCCAAGCTATACCTCTAAGCCAGGAAGTCAGAGAAATGGGAACAGCCAACATGAGCATAGCCTTGGGTCCCTTGTGCAGACAGAGTAACCAGGACCCAGGAGACAATGCAATTGGGATATTCATAACAAGAACACAAGGCCTCCACTTCTGACCCTCCATTGTTTCTCTGTACTTCCCCTGCTATATTCAGGCACCCATTCCTACCAGCTGAGAGCAAGCAGAACTCTCTAGGTTTGAGGCACACATAGGTGTGCTACACAGGGAACTAATCAAATCACCATACCTCAGCCACCCAGGGATCACTGAGATTCAGGTCTGGCTGGACCCAGGAGCAGCATCTGCAGCTCACCCTCAGCCAGCTTCTCCACATGGGGATTGATCCTCTCAGCAATCCTAGCTGAAAAAAGGACTTTCCACTTCTTAAACCCCAGGGCAACTCTTGTCCCACCCTGGCTCCAATGCCCATCCCAGCCTCGGCACTTATGTTTGCCCAGGCTAGACCTAGAGCCCACCCCTGGTATGGATGAAATGGAAACCAAACCATGTCCTAGAGCTGGACCCCCAAAGGAACCTGAAACACCAGTTCTGGAAGGTGGAAGCCCCCAGAGATCTGATCATTGCTCTAGAGACCAAAACTATTGGGGCATCCATGCCAAGGACCCATAACTCGCCTCCACTCTGTTGAGCATTACACAGAAGCAGGGCTCACATCCATCACAGCCTCTACCAGAGGAGGGAGCCCTGTTTACTTAGGGAACAGAGACCAGAGCTAACCGATTAAGGAATGATTCAAAACAGGGTGTTTGTGTTTTAAAACAGAAACTGGGCTGTCTTCCTGATCCCAATCAGGGGGTGCTGAGTGCATCTGTCACCTCTCACTTCTGTGTCAACCTGTCCTGTGCTCCCCCCATCCAGGGCTCAGGGCCCCAGCCCTGCAATAGCTACCTGGAACCTAGAGTCTCAGCTGGTAGGAATGGGTACCTGAATATAGCAGGGGAATTACAGAGAAACAATGGAGGGTCAGAAGTGGAGGCCTTGGGTTCTTGTTATGAATATCCCAATTGCATTGTCTCCTGGGTCCTGGTTACTCTGTCTGCACAAGAGACCCAAGGCTATGCTCATGTTGGCTGTTCCCATCTCTCTGACTTCCTGGCTTAGAGGTATAGCTTGGACCTCTCTCTGGACTGCAGACTCACAAATTCAGGTGTCCCATAAGCAGAAAGATGCTATTTTAACCATTTTGAGGAGAGATATTTATTTTAGCCATCTTTCCTCCCAGATCCATCGTGCTGCCTACACTCCTTCTGTGGCTCATTTTCCAGAAGCTCTGTATACAGAGGTGGAGCTTAACTCTGGGGTGGCAACTACAGCTTGTGTTGCTGTTGATAATTGCTCTGTAGAGATTCAGCATGCTTAGTCTCGCTGTACACAGCTTAGCAGGTTAGTCTATTCCCAGAGTTGAGAGTTCAGTGCCACGGTCTCATTTTTCTAATTTTGTTATATTTACTTAGTATGTGTGTATGTGTTGCCACATGTGTGTGTCATGGCGTTCACCTGGGTCATATGACACCTGGCAGGATTCAATTCTCTCCTTCCACCATGTGGTCCTGAGGATCGAATTTAGGTGTATATCAGGCAGGGAGACAACTGTTTAGTTGCAGGCTTGTTTGGGATGTCCATTCTACTCCACTGTTCTGTTTGTCTGTCTGTTTGCACCACCTCTACAGTAAGTTTTTGAAACGGGAACTTGCGCCTCAGTGTTGACTCCTGTAACCGGCACCTCCCTCAGGTGTGTCGCCTGTGGTGCTCACAGGACCTTTGCATGTGCTGTCTTGTCTACCAGGCATCTCACTCCCCAGTTCTGCTTCAGGTTCTTCTCCTTTTATTCAGGAACTGTCCAAATGTTCCTTCAGCAAACAAGCCTGGCTGCCTCCTGCCTGCCACAGCTGGTTTATACTTTCCTGCCCCACTCCCACCCGATAGCTACAGCCTATAAATGTGTCCCATGATAGTGTCCCAAGGAGGGTTATGTTACCAGGGTTCACTGGCCCTGCCAAGTGATTCTAGTTTCTTGGAGCCTTAGTCAAAGACCTGAAAAAGCACCCAGGTTGCAGTGTGACAGGCGACTTTGCAGGAGCCAAGCAACTGGGAGCAGATCAGACGTGACATACCTAAAGGAACAGTGGGTTCTTGAACCAGAGAACTCAAGGGCCCAGGTATTGTCATGTCTTCCATTTTAGGGGTCTAGGAGGAGGAGCTGGTTGCTAAAAGTGACAGGGTTTCTGTTTTCATTGATAGGCTTGGATTGTGTAAGCCTTTGCTCACTGTATAGCATATATCTGATTTTAACCATGTGCATCACCCAGTTATGTATAGACATAAGACAGTAAATAGATGTTCACCCTGAAAGTTCCCTCAGAGGATAGAGTGTACCTTATTGTGCATGTACCCAGAAGTCATTCCGGCAGATCAGGCTCCTACCTCCTATACTAAGATATGCTCTGGAATACATGTCCAGGGGAATACACAAAAGGAAAGTTATCAGACCTGTAAGACAGCTCCGAAGTTAAAGGTGAGTTCAATTCCTGGAACCCACACTGAAAAGAGAAGACGAACTCCCAAAAGTTAACCTTTGACCCCTATAGAAACACTATGGGATTTGTGTGGCATATGCCCATACTCATAGACCTAAGAATAATAAATAAAATAAGTTGTTTAAGAAGATGAGTTGTGGGCTGCTAAAATGGCTCAGCGGGTAAGAGCACCAACTGCTCTTCCAAAGGTCCTGAGTTCAAATCCCAGCAACCACATGGTGGCTCATAACCACCCATAATGAGATCTGATGCCCTCTTCTGGTGGGTCTAAAGATGGCTACAGTATACTTATTTATAATAATAAATAAATCTAAAAAAAAAAAAAAGAAGAAGAGTTGCCACATGGCTACTAAAGAAAGCCTAGCTAATTCTATTGTTTAGAGATGAGGGTGCACATGGTCCACACTAAGTGGAGTCCCAGTCACCAAGCTATTCCCTATGCTTGCCTGCCTCACTCACTATACCTTGGGTATAGACCCAAACCATGTATCAAACCTTGAGAAATGAATACTAGCCATATTTTTATGCAATATTTGAAAAATTCAAATCAAAACTCAAATAATTAAAGAAAATTATCATAATAATAATGTAATTATTAGATAATATAATAATAATTCATAATAATGTAATTCAGGCCACAGCCCTGCATCATGAAAATAGCCTCCAAGCCGGGTGGTGGTGGTGCACGCCTTTAATCCCAGCACTTGGGAAGCAGAGACAGGCAGATTTCTGAGTTCGAGGCCAGCCTGATCTACAGAGTGAGTTCCAGGACAGCCAAGGCTACACAGAGAAACCTTGTCTCAAAAAAAAAAAAAAAGAAAAGAAAAGAAAAGAAATATATGTCATTTTGGGCGTAGTGGTGCACGCCTTTAATCCCAGCACTTGGGAGGCAGAGGCAGGCGGATTTCTGAGTTCAAGGCCAGCTTGGTCTACAGAGTGAGTTCCACGACAGCCAGGGCTACACAGAGAAACCCTGCCTCGAAAAACAAAAAAACAAAACAAAAAAAAAACCAAACAAATAAAAAAGAAAATAGCCTCCAATCAGTCCTGATCCCTTGGCTGAAGTAGCAGTTAACCCTAGGCAGTAAGTCTCTACATGACAGACAGATCAATGGCACAACAGGAAAAATAGACTAGCTTTATTGAGTCCTGGTGGCTTGGGGATGTGTGTGTGTGTATGTGTGTGTATGTGTGTGCGTGTATGAGTGTGAGTGTGTGTGAGTGTGTATGTATGTGAGTGTGAGCGTGTGAGTGTGTATGTGAGTGTGTGTGTGCTGTATATTCACACGTATGTGTACCTGCATGTGGAGGCAGAGGAGGACATCAGGTATCCTCCCCTTGAGACAGGGTCTCTCCTGAACCTGGAGCTGAACTGGCAGCAAACCAGTCACAATGATCCTTCTGTCCCCACACTCCCATACACAGTTCTGGGGTTACAAGTGCACATATGACCACATGCAACTTTTTATGTGGATGCTCGGGACCCGAACTCACATCCTCTTAGGTATGTGGGAAGCCTTCTCTACCCACCGAGCCTCCTCCACAGTCTAGATATAGCTTGGTTTTTATTGTGCATATTTCAATAAGTTCTTCCACTGTGTCTAAAGTATGGGAAAATATAAGTATGTTTGGGGAATCCGTTTCCTTCTGCCTTGGGCTGAACAAGAGTGTGGTCCCCAGCTGCAGCCTGGGGCCCAAACAGAACCTGGCAAGCAGTGGGAGCCTGAAGTGTCTGCTGAGACCATGAGAGTTGGTGAGGGGACACTGAAAGTGACTGGAGCAGATAGAGTTCTCGGCCCTCGCTTCACTAAATGGAGTTTTCTTTTGCCTTAATACAATTCAGCACTAAATGGAGTTTTCTTTTGCCTTAATACAATTCGGCTTCCAACTCAAGCCTATGTTCTCCAGCTTCCTCGTTAGCCTTCCCCAGACTGGATCAGACATAAGACAGTAAATAGGTGTTTAGAGTCTCAGCAACAAGAACCTGGGCTTGGGCAGTGCAGTCCGAGGCTCCGGTGGGGGGGGGGGGGCGGTCACTGGAGTGTGTCTGGCCCCTGACCCTGGAGCTTCTCCTTGTGAGGTTAGTCATGGTCACAACTGCCTCATCCCAGCCAGGGCTTAGCTCCTAAGTGGGTCACAGGGTGAGAGCCTCACAGTGGGGAAGCCAATGATCCTCAGACCTCACTCCCCAGTCAATGGGGTTGAGCTTGGGGACCGAGGCCAGGAGCCAGCTAGTCGCTCCTTTAGTTCAGAACGTCCACCTTTCTCCTTCGTATAGAACAAGCGAAGATGGAGGACTTTCTGCCATGGCACTGTGGGAGGCAACAGCAGAGCCTGTGGGTCAAACGAAGAGGCAGTGGGTATCGTTACAGTATACCTAAGACCCAGCAGCACCCATGGTGCCCTGAGTGTGCCCAGCACCTACAGTGGCTCAGCTCTGCAAGCATCCCACTCCGCCTGGGCCAGAACCATGTCCCAAGCACTGGGGATAGAGCTGGGAGCCCAACCAGGAAAAACATGTTTTTGAGGGGAAGAAGGAAGACGATAAATGAGAGGAATCAGGAATACAGAGAAAAGTCAGAGATATTGATACAAATCTGTGGTCCCACTGTTGGGAGGCTGAGGCAGGAGGATCACCAGTTGGAATCCAGCCTGGGCTTCATAGACAGAGCCTCTATTAGAAAGAGGGAGGGGCAACAGAGAGAGAGAGAGAGAGAGAGAGAGAGAGAGAGAGAGAGAGAGAGAGAGAGAGAGAAATGAGGAGCCTGAACTTCCATGGGGATGAGGGTTCAAAGAAGCTATATTTGAACAAAAACCTAAAGGAGATGGAGAAACAGATGCCCAGAAGAAAGGGAGGGACTAGCACATGCCAAGAAGTCTGCCTGGTTAGCATGAAAACCAGCGGAGAGGCCAGTAAGGCTGCAGCGGAGCAGGAGCTGGGGGCGACAAGGGGACCAACTTCTGCGGTGAAGCAGGAGCCCTGGGATTCGGGGTTCAGAGAGGAAAAGCTAGGCTGAATTCTCTTTCAGAAGAACGCTGGCTGCTTCCCAGAGAGGTATGGTCAGAACTGGGGAGATCCTTAGTGCTGCCGTCCATCTGACAGGCTCTGTTCACTCTAGGAGGTAGAGCAGGGAGTGAGGAGCACAGCAGGCCGCATCCATTTTGAAAACAGAACAACCACAGATAAAGATTTGAAGCAGGGGCCAAGAAGGCTGTCAATAAAATGTGTGCTTTGCAAGCATGAGGTATTAAGTTCAATCCCCAAAACCCACATTAAAAAAAACAAAAAACAAGAAACAAACCAGAAGTGACACACTAATTCTAGCACATGGTGGAGGCAAGCCTATACACACACACACACACACACACACACACACAAATACAAACACACACATACACCATATACACACATGCATCACACACACACGCATCACACACACTGCACACACACATACATATAGAAATATACACACATATACCACACACACACACAACCGAAATTTTAAAAATAAAAATCATCACCTTACTATTTTGACCAGGTTCAGATGAGAAGGGCCGGTTGGACGATTGTTCATTCCGAGGCCCTTAGATTGGATCCCCACCCCCATCCACCTCAAGCCCCAGCTCTCTGCTCGCAGCTGCCTCTCAGACAGCAAGATCCCTCCATCATGCTATAACAAACACCAGGCAAAGTGCTTAAGGACCGCTGTTTATTTTATTTCTTTAATGAGAAAACCTTCGCGTTCCTCCCGAGTTCAGCTGTGTTTATTTACATTGGGCTGGGCTCTGGGCCTGCTTCAGCCTGAGGTCTGACAGGCTGAGGAGCCCCAGCCCCGGCAAAACACAGTCCTTAGAACTCTATAAAGTAGACTCTCAAAATAAATACTGCCTAATTCGCTCGGCAGAGGTGGATTAAGTCAAGATGAATACAATTTAGAAAGGATTTGCTGAGGAAGTGGGAGATTTTGTTGCCCCACTGGGGTTGAGCTCGCATCAGAATCTTTTCTCCACCTTCAGACTTTGACAGTTAAAGCTATTTGGTTCTTATGACTCATGAAGAAACAGCTTGGACCAATGCTTCCGACCACATTTTGGGGGGGGGGGTAGTATTAGGGGTTGGGGGTAACTTTCCTAGCCACTTCGCCCATCCTGTAAGGCATCTGCTGTTGTTTTGGGGTGGACCAGAAGGGAGCCGGAGATGCTTTGAAAGTCGTCGTCGTGCAGGTGAATGACAGTCATGGGGCCTCCGGCAGGGGGTGGTACCCTTTGTCATCTTAATCCCTTGTAATAGCGTAACCCCAAGCAGGAGCCTGAGGCCCGTGCTTATACGTTTTCTTGGCATTAAAGGCTTCCATCCAACAGAAAATATAGGTTTTGGTGACTGCTAGAGGTTAGCTGAAAAGCGTTCATTACGTTCTTTCTTTGAAGTCGCGGCTCGCTGTCACTTGGAAAAGCTGTCTGCTTGTGGAATCCCACCCCCACCCCACCCCCCAGCTTGGGTTGAGGGTTAGGGGGCCAGTGAAGGGCTTAGAAAGTGCAGCCTGCTCCCTTTGCCAGCCCTGTCCCTGTCCCACCTGCCGGAGGGGACCTGAAAAGGAGAAGAAAACCTCTGAAAACCTAAGGGAACCCGATGGGGATGGGGTGAGGGGTTCTTTTGTTCTCTAAACACAGGGGCTGTGCTCTCCGTGGTCCTG
Source organism: Montemys delectorum (assembly GCA_019843815.1). Classification (NCBI taxonomy): domain Eukaryota; kingdom Metazoa; phylum Chordata; class Mammalia; order Rodentia; family Muridae; genus Montemys; species Montemys delectorum. The sequence continues at coordinate 13,615 of JADRCD010224277.1, read as the reverse complement.
GGGAGAAAGGTCCACTGAAAGCGGAAACAATGGCAGGGGTTTCCTTTTCAAGCTGAGAGGGTGCAGCCGCCCCCAGCGCCCACCTGTGCGTCATGCTCTTTAGTCTCCAACAATAGGGGTTTTGAGCAACGTCCAAAGGTTGCTAGGATTCCTGGAGCCTCCGGAGATGAAGTGAGACTGGATGAGTGGCGGGTGGGCATCAGTACTGAGGTCGTCATGCTTGATTGACACTGCAGTGGGGTATGTCCCTCCCCGTGCCAGCTTCCGGTACTCCCCACAAAGTGTGTGGATTTGGGGGCCCCTCTAACGGCGGGAGGCCGAGCTCAGGCGGAAACCCCCCACTAGGACCTCACTCTAAGTAGGAACCTAGAGCTAAGGGATCCCTCTGGGGAAACCACGGGGTCACTTGGTGGAATATCATTTAGTCATGAAGAGGAATGGAGCTGTGTCACGTGGGGCAACGTGAACGAAAGCTGCAAACGTGGAAGAAGTAAGAGAAGAGGCAGAGCCTTGCACGGCTTCAGAGCAAGTGTCCAGGGAACTGGCTATGACATGGCTGCTGGTGACCTAGAGAAAGCGTGGTAGAGAAGCTGTGTTTTGTGGGGATTTGTAGGTTTTTTCAGTGAGGAAAGCTCTGAGGAGTAGATGGAGGTGGTAGCTGCCCCTGAATTACGAACTCCAGAACAAGTGTATAGACTGGAAAGATGGCTCAGCGGTTAAGGACACGCACTGCTCTTGCGGAGGACCGGGTTTCCATTCCCAGCATCCACAGGGTGGCTCATGGAATTCCAGTTGGAGAGAACCTGACATCCTCTTCTGACCTCTCTGGATATCAGGCAAACACATGGAGCACAGACACACGTGTAGGCAACACACCCATATTCATAAAATAAATTAATTTTTTAAAACTACCAGACACGGTAGGGTGGAGCATGCCTGTAATCCCTGTACTTTGTGAAGTGGTGGGGACTGGAGGCAGAGGGATCGAGAGTTCAAGGGCAGCCTCATACATAATACTCCACTCCACTCAAAAAAAAAAAAAAAAAAAAAGTTTGTTTTATTTTGGGTTTTGCTAAGGGTGGAATCCAGGGTCTATGTATGCTCAGTAAAACACACACACACACGATGTTTTTTAAAACAATCAGAAGTTCAAGTCATCCTCAGCTACACAGAGAAGGTTCAAGACAGAAAGAGACCTTTTAAAAAAAAGATTTATTTAGCCGGGCAGTGGTGGCACACGCCTTTAATCCCAGCACTTGGGAGGCAGAGACAGGCAGATTTCTGAGCTCCAGGCCAGCCTGGTCTACAGAGTGAGTTCCAGGACAGCCAGGGCTGTACAGAGAAACCCTGTCTCGAAAAAAAAAAAAAAAAAGATTTGTGTATTTATTATATGTGAGTACACTGTAGCTGTCTTCAGACACAGCAGAAGAGGGCATCAGATCTCATTACAGATGGTTGTGAGCCACCATGTGGTTGCTGGAATTTGAACTCAGGACCTTTGGAAGAACAGCCAGTGCTCTAACCACTGGGCCATCTTGCCAGCCCCAAGAGGAGACGTTGATGGCCTCTACACCAAACACTGCTGAGTGCTTGGGGTTGTTGTGAGCTCAGTGGATCCTGTGGGAAGCAAGTACATACATACCACAAAAAGAAGTAGTGCCCATTATAAAGAGAAAACTCCCCACGTCTTAGTAATCATGCAAAGCAAAGCTCCTTAAACATGGAGGGTTTCTCCAGCTCAGCTTGCCACAGCTCCCAGCCCTGCGTCCTAGGACAGCAGGCACAGCTCCCAGCCCTGCGTCCTAGGACAGCA
>JADRCD010224276.1:0-25110 GCA_019843815.1 Montemys delectorum | reverse complement strand
CAAGCAGCCATTTGAAAAACCATACTTTGTCACTGTGCCTCTAATCCCAGTGCCATGAGAGGTGGAGATTGGAGGATCCCCAAGGCTGGCTGGCCAAATAGCCGAGCTCAGGTTAGAAAGACCTTGTCTCAAGAGAATGAGGTGTAGAGAGATAGGGCAGGACATCCAACATCCTGCTTTGACCTATGAGTGCACAGATGTGCATACTCCTACACAGATGTACACCTCTGCTTAGGTGCACATACAACATATACTAATGTATCACACTCACAGACGTACATGCACACTCATTAATACATAGTAATAAATGAAACTTTTAAGAATAAGTTAAAATGCTGGCAAGATGGCTCAGTCTGTAAAATGCTTGGCACACAAGCACAAAGGTGTAAGTTTGGCTCTACCTCAAAACTTTACATTCATGTAGAACTCTAGGTATAGCAGTGCACACCTGTAAACCCAGTGCTGATGATACTCAGAAAATGATCACTTTGCCAGCTAGCTAGTCTAGTCAAATCAGCAAGCTCCAGTTTCAGTGTGTGTCTTAGTTAGGATTTTATTACTGTGAAGGGACAACATGATCAAGGCAACTCTTGTAAAGAACAACATTCAACTGGGGCTGGCTTACAGTTTCAGAGGTTCAGTCCATTTTCATCATGGAGGGAAGCATGGCAGCATCCAGGTAGACTTGATGCTGAAGGAGCTGAGAGTTCTACATCTTGAGCTGAAGGCAGCCAGGAAAAGAATATCTCCAAAAGGCAGCTAGGAGGAGGGTCTCTTTGGTACTAGGAGGAACTTTAACATAGGACCTTCAAAGCCTACCTGTGCAGTGACACACATTCTCCAAAAAGCCACACCTATTCCAACATTGCCAACCTTCCTAAGAGGGCCACTCCCTAGGCCAAGCATATTTAAAACACCACAGTGAGAGACTCTGTCTCAAAAGAAAACAAGGTGGGGGAGAGATTGGGAAAGACACCATATGCTAACCTCTGACCTCAACAAATTAGATTAATCCACTCCTCTATTTAGGGCATGGTAACATTTCCAATGTTACTCTGGATCAAATAGTCACATTTTTTTGTTCCCCACTTCTCTCACTCGTGGTACATCCTTTTAGTTATTGTTTAGCAGCCACATGTGCCTTCTTCATGGCTCACTCTAGGTCTTCTTAGCCCCTCTGACTAACTTTAGGCCTTCATAATCTGACATTGTGCTCATATCAACCAGGCATGCTTGCCACTTCATTCTAGTTAATGTGGTTCAAGTTTTCTATTGTCTTCCAGAATTATGCCAACCTGATCTTTCAGATGTATCCTTGTCATTTTCTTACCCTGTTATCTTGAGGTAATCTCCCTTACAAAACTGTAGGTTGAATATTATTCATCTTACTAGGATTACTGCTCTGTTCTTCATACATAGAAATGTGCTTCATTCATAATGCAGAAAAATAAATATTTATCTCATGATAAATGTCTGCAAGAAAGAGGGGTGGTATAAATGATTGGTTTTCATCCAGGCTTTGGTTGAGATCTCTGGCACCAATGCTAAGTTAGATGGCAAGAACTATGCTTCAAAAGGCTCCAAATACACACCTGACCCAACTAAGGTGTCAAATGATTCATACATGTCTCCTTCCTTTGACTCATTTCCCCCAGAAGCCATATTCTTGTCAGTGAAAGGGAGGTGTTAGGATCATTTTTTAGGACAGAAAATTTTCCAAATGGGCTGGTATATTTTTCTTCAAAATGTATCCATATTATTTGTAGGATAAAAGGCAATTCATCATTTCATTAAAAAATAATTTTTAGCTAGGCCTGGTGTGGCTGTCTATAACCCCAGCTACTTGACAGATAAGAGGAAAACTGCTCAATGTTCACCTGTGATGTAAAGGCCAGTCTTGACAACTTCAAACTAGTGAAACCCATAACTGAATAAGTGAAGCCCTCGGTTCAGTGAGACAACACGACAGTAACCATGACAATAATTCGAAGAGTTTTGGAGTTCAGGGATTTTACTCCATCCTTCCTGGGCTGCCTCGTGCTTTCCAGGGAGTGTCCGGGTTTAAGTTTTGCTAAACAAAGTTAACCAAGATACATTCATAGGAAAATAGCTATGACAAGAGCAATGTTGGCAGCTACTGCTCAACCAATGTGTACAGTCTCTGGAGGCAAAGAGCCTCTCCGTTCGGCTTCGCGCTGTAACATTCATGCATTTGTAAAGTGGGCAGGCAAAGGTATATCAGATCAAGAGTTAAAGCACTTCAGAGAAAATCCAATTCAAGTCAGCCACATGACAAGGGAAAGAAACGGAACCCAAGTCTCAAGAACTCCAATTTGTGAAGCATTTCTCCTTGTCTCATTCTTCATTCTAACAAGCATTGTAGACCAGCTCATCTTGTACAGAACCAAGTCTCTTTCCAGATCCCCTGGCTGGGATCCTCGGCCAACTTGGATGAACTCTGTCTTATTTCCTTTCTGTCTGGGACATCTCTCTCAATCCTTTCATATTAAATGTGTCTAATTGCATTTCTAAGGTGTATCTTTCAGGATCTCTCTGGAATCCATGCCACTACATTCTGCTTACATACTTGTCTCTCTCTCTCTCTCTCTCTCTCTCTCTGTGTGTGTGTGTGTGTGTGTGTGTGTGTGTGTGTGTGTGTGTGTGGTATTTATGTAAATTTGTAGATTCAAGTGTTTTGTCTCCCTCAATTAAGTTGTATCTTGAAAACAGAGGTAGGATGTATTTAATGTACCCTCTTTTAAAAACTGATCATAATCAATGTCCATAAAAGCACCCTGCACAATTGAGTAACTATGGGAGCAGACTGTATGGTTTTGATGGGAAGGAAGCTCTAGGCTTCAAAATAAGGAACTGCTGCATGCCTATTCGTGGGATTTTTAGTGGGGAGGGCAAATTTACACATGGTGGAAAATAGATATGTCCTCCCTGGGAGTGACTTCAGGGATTGGAAGAAGTAAGGTTCCAAAGAGCAAACTCTCACTTTGATGTTGGCTGTAAAGTGAGTGACTAAGAGCAACATTAGTGATAAGCTTAGTTATGGTTTACCTTAAACAAGATAGGGCAGATGAAGTGTTCCGGGGGCTCCTCTACCCTCTGTCCTATAGATTACAGAATGAGATTGCCTATAAAATAAAACACATCTCAGTTTGGCTTCTCCACTTTCTAGCATTCTGATGTAAAGAAAGTTTAAAAATACTTCTACAGTTTTATTCTCCTCATGGGACCATTAAGACCTATCAGGAGGTGTTATGAAAATTTGGGGAGTCTATGGAAGAGCTCCCTGAAGAGCTGACAAATACAGTCAGTGAATGTACTTCTGGGCTGATCATTCCTTAAACCACAGAGAAAGTATCCCATGGTTCCATTCAGAACCTTGACTCTTGAGTCCTTGACATGCAGAGCACTAGCTCACTATACAACTCTTCTTTTCCCTCCTTTTAACACACAGCTCCACAGTGTTTCTCAGGCTACCTTGCACTCAGCATGATCAAGTGATTATCGTCTCTTTAATGATGACAGACTTTGGAGGACAATCAGACCAGAGCTGCCTCACCAACTGATACCTAGAAGACTTTGTGAGAAACGAGCAAATTTCTTTTCAGTGTCCACTAAAGGACTGAGTTTATGCAGCTACAAAATAGTTTATTGTATTTTAACATATTTGCCTTGTCTTGTGCTTCAAATTTTTGTGCTTAAATCCCCAATATGCTGTTTGTCACTTTATATACTATTAGCAAAGAGTTCAATAACAGAGTTAAACCAATACCACTTTACTTGCTTATTGAGTGTTCATATTCTAACCAGGCACCTCCCCATACTATATACATCTCATGTTTGCTTCAAGTTACATACCAAGCAGCAGGGAATGTTAGCTTGTAGTGGTAACTTTTTCAGGAACAAGTAGAGGGGCAACTGTTAGGAGAACTGTTGATTCTCAAGGTCATAGATAGCATCTGTGTACGAATTTTCTATCTTTAAAAGTGATGTGACTGAACATGCGCCATTCTACCCTACTTACTTTCTGGGCTGTCATATCTCCTTGCCTTCCAGTGTAATTAATGCGAGCCTTAGCATCCTTTTAAGATCTGACAACTTTATCTTACTTAACTCACTTTCCTTTTCTTTCTAATTAAGCATTTGGGATCTAAGTGATCTGAAGAATATTTTTTCTCTCTAACATTCTAACTTTTATTATGTCAGCATATCTCTCATATCTCTTGAAGTTCTTTGTTTAATTTATTAATGTTCTTACCAATGCTTTGAAGATTTCCTTAACATGATGTTTACCCCTTTAGATACTATTAGCGAAGACAGTTCAATAACAGAATTAAACTGATTCCCCATTATCTGATTATCCAGTCTTCACATCCCAAACAGACACCTCCCAATATCATATTCATCCCATGTTTTCTGTATTCAAATATTTAAGATCTCCATATTCAGCCAATTTACATTAATTTAACTATCAAGATTTCAGAAGTTGCTACACCCAGCATGTTACCGTGTACTCTATCGAGACTCAGGATCAAGTAGTCATGGAACAATTTAGCCTTTGGCTAATAGCATCTTTGTGATTTCAGCCAAAAGTTTCTGGCTTGTTTAGTCTGTTTTATTTTTGTGAATCTAGGCTGTTTTCTTAAAATTGGATCCTCTCCTAGGAAAAGTCTGGATAAATTTTCTTCAGTATAAGGCTAAGAATTTAATATCATGATAGCCAGAAATACATCAGAAACAAACTGAGCCAAGCAGTAGTAAGTCCAATAATAGCAATCAGTCAATCAATCAATCAGTCAATCAACAAGTTTTATTAAGTCAGGTTTGTTCTCTGGGGTGTTTAGGGTGAGGAGAGATTTAGTCATTTAAAACGGGCTTCTATAGTAATATTCCTTGGGTTACAAGACACAGAAGCACAATTCAGCTTAGTTAGAGCATCAGAAGAGAATTGATAGAAGGACTCTGGGTTAGCTCAAGGAATGAGGGAAATAATTGTGCAAACACAGGCATCAACATTGAAATAAAATCTTATGACACAATATGTTAAAGTCATGTTTCTCTTTCTCTTTCTACCTCTTTAGGTGTCAGTTTTATTCATTCTTCATTTCTTTATTTGGAAATGGTCACATGACTGTGGGCCTATGAAGGCTTGCAAATCCACTGATCTTCTGAGGCAGTCAGATAGCTGAGACCAGGTGAGAGGATGGCTTACTGTCATCCTGAGGCTAAGCCTAGCAGAACTGATGAAGTTCTAGTAGAAGAGTGGGTAGAATCAAGACCAAGGAGGAGCTGGTATCTCAGTCCTACTAAGGGCAACAAACACAGCCAACATTTGAGCCCAAAGGTGGCCAGGCAGAAGAATTACCCAAGGGAGAATCAGTCTTTCTGTTCTCCTTAGAACACTATGTTTACAGTAACCACTTTGGAGAGTAAACTGTTCCACTCAACCTACCAACTGAAGTGATACCCCAACATAAAAGAATCTCACAGAAAATATCCTTGGAACGTGTTTGGCTAGATTGTTAGGGATCAGGTATACCCCTAGAACTCAAATTTTAAAAGTTGGGTACAATGGTGCTTGCTTGCAACCTTGCACCGGGAAATAAAAGCTAAACAGGTCCCTGGGTTTGCTGGCTAGCTGAAGTAGGCTCTTTTTTTGTTGTTGTTGTTGTTTTTTGTTTTTTTGGGTTTTTTTGAGACAGGGTTTCTCTGTGTAGCCCTGGCTGTCCTGGAACTCACTCTGTAGACTAGGCTGGCCTCAAACTCAGAGATCCACCTGCCTCTGCCTCCCAAGTGCTGGGATTAAAGGCGTGTGCCACCACCACCCGGCGAGTAGGCTCTTTTTATTTATTTACTTACTTATTCACTCATTCATTTATTTAATACATATGAGTGCTCTATCTTCATGTGCCTCTACATATCAGAAAAGGGCATCAGATGATATTATAGATGGTTGTGAGCTACCATGTGGTTGCTGGGAATTGAATTCTGAACCCCTGGAAGAACAGCAAGTGCTCTTAACCTCTGAGCCATCTCTCCAGCCCCCTGGCCTAGGTTCTTTAGTAAGTTCCAGCCCAAAAAGCCTGCAAGCTATTTAGCTTAGAAGTTCTTGTCTCAAAAAATTTAAGGTAAACTACCTCTGAGAACAATTGGTGTTGTCTCTTGGTTTTTACATGCATGTTCTGATACACACATGGATTCATCCATGCATGCACATCTGCACACACAGAACATATGCAATGTTTGATCATACATCTGTGTGCTCTGTGGCCTAATCAAATTAATACATAGAGTTCAGCACCAGAGAGTGCACTACCAACTAAGAAGTCCCATCCTAGTGATAGGAACCAAACTGGAAGTCTTCCCTTCTTGCCCATCCTCCATTTGGCTAATTGTAGGTATGGATGCTTGTTAGCCATCCTGAGGTACGGCTACCCAGTCTTTCTTTGTGAGAAGGGATGGGGTGAATATTTTAACTAGCAACCTCAATTTCCAACAGAAACATCTAGCTCCTGTTGGCAAGCAGCCCTTCCTTCAAAGCATGGGGATGAGGCAATAAATTGAAGCCAACATAATAGCCACCAGACAGATCATGCTTTCAAAGAGTTTGCAAGCTATTTAGAGGAGCAAAGTCAACACAGTGATTCATGGACAGCTTATAATGATGCACCCCACATTGACACATTCCAAAAGTGCACAGTGGTGCATTGAATAGAATAGTCCAGAAAGCTGGTTATAATCACGGGCCGTTTCATAACAGAGCTATGACTCAAACTGAGCTGTGAAAGATTTAAACATAGGTAAAAATATTAGATGAGGCTTTGGAGATGAGAGTAATGAGGTCAGAGTGAGCACACCATGTGACTGAGGGGAGTTTACAGAGCAAACAGGAAGGACCCAGGGCTCATGCAGTCACCATGGAGACGCTTAAGGAATCACATGTACAAACTTCTTCCCAGAGCATCTCCTAGACACACAGCTCCCTACTTGGGCTTTGAAAAGACTTATTTTATTTTGTTTGAATTTGTCAGTGCTTACATGTATGTACCATATGAAAGCCCAGAGGCCATAGAGATCAGAAGAGGGTTTCAGAGTCCCTGGAAATGGGATTACAGTCAGTTGTGAGTCACTATGTGGGTACTGGGAACGGAATACAAATCCTCTCCAAGAAAGGGCTCCTAACCTCCTTAACCCCCACGTCATCTCTCCAGGCCCACTATAGACTGAATCTATGCCTCAAATCAATCCTCCATCTCCTTTGTTAGCTGACACAAAGGTGAGTCTTAAAAATTCACTTTCTAATTCATGGGGATAACTTTGTGCTTTATTTATTTTCCAGGTTGGGATACTTCTAAATTTAATTTAGAATGGGCTCTGTCATCTCAATTTTCATGTGTCTTGTCAATATTACTTTATTCTTGGTAAAATGCCCTCGTTTAGGGGTCGTAACTATCACCGTCTTTCACAGTGCACTTCTCCTTGGGTTGTGGTCACTAGAAACAGTGAGATAATTTCCCTAGTCTTCTTTCTTCACCCCCAAATTCAAGACTATGAGTTTATGTGCAGTATTTATCAAAATATTTAGAACTCATATTACCTATTCTTGTGACAACTTTCTCTATTTCTAACCTTGGGATCTGGTGATTAGAATATTTCCAGGGCTCTTGTTCTTTAAATTTTGAGGAAGTTCAGTCTTTGGATTTTTATTTCTTCTTCTGCTAGCCCCTTTGGTATATAGTCAAAGACCACCTGTCTAAGCATGGTTTTGCCTACAGTTGGCTAGACTCTCCTGCATCAATTAAAACTCAACAACACCACTGAGACACACCCACAAGCCAATCTGATCTATACAGTTCTTCAACTGAATCTATGCCTCAAATCCATTCTCCAGGTGACTCTAGGCTGCATCCAGTTAAAGCTAACCATGGCAGTTACCTTTCCCCAGAACTACCACAATAACCGTCTACATGGCTTCTTAGTCTTTGTTTTATCCACCTACTCACCACCAAACCCATACTTCATCTGGCAAATGAAGATATTTATATAAAATCTGTATGTTGTTACCTCCTTACCTTCGTCTTTAACATCTAGCAGACTTTTTCCAATGCAATTTATGTATTGTAACTTAATTCACCTTAGCCCTAGATACAAAACTTTCCTTTGTAATCACCGTAGCAGGGAGGAAAATGCCTTATTCATCTCCACAAATATAATATTTTTTTATAATCTCAGCAGACAGAATGGAATGCAGATAGTTGTAATTCTTTGTCTTCATCTGTGATTCTCATGACACTATAAACTCTGTCTGAACAGATCTCTCCTTTCCCAGTTCGTTTATTCTGAGCCTTCCTTCAGACAGGCCAGGTGCCACTTATCACAAGCGGTCCCTCCTACTCCTCTCCTGGTTGGGTTGGGAACCTGTATCAGCTTTACTAGTGAAGAAGCTAAGAGCTACTCTGTGTATGTAAAACAGGATGGCACGTAATAGCAGAAATATAATGGTGTGTGTTTGCCAATATTGTAGCAGTCAGAAAATTCCAGTTTTTATAGCAGAAAACCATTACCAAGAAGTCTTCATATTAACATACCAACCCCCAATTTTTTCTTTCATAGTGGTGCCCAGGTTGGATCAATAGCAGGGACTTTCCTCTGGGTGCTAGATAGTTCCTCAGATATCCAAGCTGACCTTGACTCTGTCCATTGAAGCTTGGAGCCTCTCAGATGCTGCAGCTATGCCAAAGAAACTCTGGAGAATCTCAAGTGGCAAATCCTGGAAGTGCTCCTTTTCTCCGATGCTTGTTTCGCTGACACATCTGGCTATGTGTGCAGTTTTCTTAGTGTCTAGCCAAAGAGGGGGTGGGTATAGGGCTTTGGTTCTTTAAAGGTGGAGACTGAGACCCAATGAACTGCAAGAATTTCTCCACGGTTGCACAAGTAATCCTCAACAGAGCTGAAGTTCCATTTGTGTTCCTGTTCCATGTCTGCTGGCCCTCTCTGTGTCTTCTCGCTGCCAGGACCTATTTGAAGGAGAAGCTTGCTTACACCTATGATGACCACCTTGTCTGAGCCCAGAAAGGTGAGGGGAGACATGTGCTGCTTCCAAGAAGAGGACTGAGGGGTCCCCAGGTGGTGGCCTCATAGCACATTTCTATTTGCTGCCAGTAGGACGAGTTCCCAGAGAGAAACTGCATCTTCATCCTAGAGTGAGGAGTGTATGGAGTGTCAGGCAATCTCCGGGCAACAGCTAACAGGAGCAAGACGCTACCTTCTCCTGTGCCAACCATCTGGATGCAGGGCCGTGCTTATGGCAATGCAACCAAGAACTACGGGATAAAGCTAAATGCTGAAGAACACCACGCGCGCGCGCGCGCACACACACACACACACACACACACACACACACACACACACACACCCCGAAACACCGAGTACTCCAAGTCCAGGACACGGTAAGAAATCTCAGGTAAGCTTACCGTGGCCTTGATGTGTTTCTGGTTTCTATGCAGCTCTTTCTGCTTCTCTGGCTCTCTGACCAGGTCCCATTGCTTAGGAGAGGAATGTAGGGGCTGGGTGATAGGGAAGACACTTGCTTCCGGTTCAAATAGTCAGAAGCCTGTCAAGCCCTCTACCACCGAAGGAGGGGAAGTGTTCCTGCTGGAAGACAGGCTCAAATAGTTGACAATCCCCTTGGAACCATAGAAAAGGAAAGTAGTTCCCCAAGGCCAAAGAAGTGGCTAACGTCAAGATGAACAGAAGAAATGGTATCCTTAACAAGGACCCATTGAAGTGACAGTAATTACTCATCAAAAGTACACGAACTTTATCCCTTCCCTTCATAATAGCACAAAACCAACTTCACTCTGCTTTCCAAATCCAGCAGTGTTCAGCTTCCCCATCCCCTCTGCTCAAATCAATAGGAAAAAAAATAAAGATAATCTACATTAATTTGGTTGCAGTTGTTTTAACATCCCCTGAAACCTTGAAAAGCAGCAGTACTGGGCCAGCTTGAAGAAAACCTTTCTGACAGGAAAGCAAGATTCAAAAAATGTTCCTCAGTTTGCTAGGCTTATAAGCCTAGGGCAAGTTTAATTAAACTCAATGGAGCATTTTAAAGTGAAGAAAAAATTAGGACAGCAAGAAAAACGTGTTGATTGTTTCCTAATTATGCTGTGGACTTTCTCTCTAATGCAGCCCCTCCTTTCTCTCCCTAAATAAAACAACTGGCACATTAAGTTTGCCCAGAGAAGACTATATCTCAATCATGTGTTCTGCACCCCTCTCCTGCTGGGCTGTGTTTTTAGACTTTCCTATGTTGGGGGGTATTTTGTTTAGTCTCATAGAGTTATTTAAGCAAATATCAAAAAGAAAATGCAAGCAACACATGAAGCTTCAACAGTTGTCAACCTTTTGTCAGAGAAAGGGGAAGAGAGAGAGAGGGAGAGAGAGAGAAAGAGAGAGAGAAAGGATGTTACCTAATTTTCTCATCTCTGCATCCCTATAAGGCTCAGATAAGTTAGATAGTAGGCTTTGTTCATAGTTTCATTTCACACATAGAAGTCTGTTAATTAAGTGTGGTCTAAGACAGGTAGCCATGGGAAGTCCACGAGAGTTAGGGTTCCTAACCTCTTCACCATAAAGAACTTCCCTATTTCTTTTTGTCTACTTTAACTCCAGTGCTTTGAATGGTTTGGGCATTGCATCAGTAAAGGTGGTGGGAAGGAACTCAAAATCAATTTAATTTAACTTTACGTACACATAAACACATGACACAGAATTTTGGGAGATTCTGAAAACCTATGTCAAGAAGGCATGTACACAATAATACAGAGATAAAACTACCTCTCTCCAAGCTTGAGGATTCCAGCGAAGTCATGTCAGAGTCTCTTGTGTGCATTAAAGCATACATGATTTTGCTCAACTCTGTTTTTGCTTGTTGGCCACTGGCAAAAGTGGAGAATCACAAACAGCTCTGGCTGGACTTCTTGGAAAACTTCAGGGCATGTATTAGAATATCGAAAGGGATATCCTGAATTGGACAAGCATCCTTACATGATTCCAAACAGCTTATTGCTGACTAGACATGCTGCTATTCTCCCTGTACCAACTTCCACATCATATCTAACAGAGCAGTGGAGAATGGCTGAGGTAGATGCCCCAGGCACTGCCAATTGACCTTCTCCTCATCGTGGCCAAATAAGATAACATCAAATATCCAACATGTAGATGGAAGTACCTTCTGCAGTCAAGGAGAGTATCAGAGAAGCAACAAAACTGCTGCCATGGCTTAGGAATGAAATGTGGCTGGAATTCACATTTTGTAGGCTTCATACCCAGCCTGTGGCACTACTGAGAAGGGAGTGGATTGTGAGGCCTTACCCTCTTTGGTGTATTAATCCATGGAGAGTTTCATAACTTGATGACATTATGGGGAAAAATTAAAAAGTGGGAGGGGAGGCCAAGTTGGAAGAAGCATGTTCTAGAAGGTTATATTTTGTCCCTGGCTTGTTTCCTTTATGCCTGTCCTCCGGCTGCTATGGGACAACAGTTTTCCCTGCTACCCCTCCTTGTTTACATAGATCTAAAAGCAACACGGTCATCTGAACATGGGCTAAAACAATGTGCCACCACACACTTTCCTTCCTTATGTTTATTGGCTCATGTTTCCAAGACAGCAATGGATGTCGAATAACAAAGGCTGAGAGAAAAGAGTCTTCCCTCATCTTTCACAACAGATTCTATCTGTATGGCCAACTCACAAACCTTCCCTAGACTTCAGCGGCCTCACCTGTCACACACACAGATCTGATGAAAAGATGCCCACCATTCATTTTCAAATATAAAGTTATTTTGACCTGTAAGAGTATTAGTTAATGTGGCTTTCACTAGACTGATGGCTCAAATGAACAGTCTCTGACAAGGAAAAGCTAATTTCTTCAGCCTAGATCTGAGTCCTGGAAAATTCTGTTTCTTCTTCGACCTGTTTTTCTATCTTGTTTCTCCACTGATTCTGTTTTATTTACTGTTGGAGCTCCCCCATGACCAAAGCACATTTTAAAAAATCTACTTTTTCTTCCTTTTACTAGAAACTTCTTCTCTACTTCATGTAACTACGTATCTGTCCTTCAACATCTCATCCACATGCTGTGTGTAGTTAAAAGCCACTTTCAGATCAGATTTGACTTCTGAGCAGAATGAGTCCCCCACCCCTCCCTACCTTCTCCTGTCACCCTCTCATATCAAATGTAGCTTGTGGTATCTAATAGTTCAAGATGCTCAGCCTCTGGGTTACCCTCTGAGCTATGGGGGACAGTCTAGTAGGGCACTGAGGGAAAGGATATAGTCTTTATCACATATAACAGATTCCAACATGACTTTCCTAGAATCCTCAATTGGAGATAGTTTTATCTCTGTATTATTATGAACATGCTATCCTGACAGATTCCTCCTGAGTGGTTCAAATTTCTATGTAGTGTATTCATGTGCAAATGAAGACAAATTAAATTAATTTTGAGTTTCTTCTTTTTATTTTCTCTAATGGAGTATCCTCAAGTCTTTCAGAGTACTGGAGTTCAGGTAGACAAAAGTAAATAGAGTTGTTGTTAGTAATGAAGAGGTTGGGAACTCCTCTGTCTCATGGGCTTCCCAACCTTCTTCTATCAGGCCATGAGAACCTTTACTTCCTAGATCCAGTCACACCCATTAACCAGCTATAAAAACCAAACTATTCTCTGGACTTTGCAAAATAGATTGAGGATAAAAAAATGCACCCTGGTTAGAAACAAGTATTTGTGCATCTATTTTAGCTTCTCTCTCTTTCTCTATCTGTCTCTCTCTGTCTCTCTTTGTGTTTGTGTGTGTGTGTCTCTGTCTGTTTCTCTGTTTCTGTCTGTTTCTTTCTCTCTCTTCCTCTCTCTCTCTCTCTCTCTCTCTCTCTCACACACACACACACACACACACACACACACACACACACACACACGGGACTTAGGACAGTACCTACTGGTATAAATATTTGCAGAAGGAATGAATTAATAAATCATTGTTGAATAATTATTTGTATAATGAATGAATTTCTGTCAAATCATTACAATTCTGCTACCTGTTCTATCAAGTTCTGAGTTAAGGGAAGAGGCAAATATTGTGGTGGTGAGCATGAAGAAGGACATAGAAGGCTGATATTTACCTTAAGCTCCTCTCAAACTTGCACTCTACCTGAACTTCATGCCAAGGAATAAAAAGCTAAAATGCGTTCTGTGTTTTTCCTGTATGTCCCCACTAACTTGTCTCTTCTAGTTGTTCAAATAGTGAGAAAATTTGGCCCTGTGACCACAGGTTTTTGTTTATGGTGCTGGCCAGGGCTGAGGAGGTAACTGCCATGGCAAAGGGGAGGGACAAAGAGCAGAAGACTGGGACTTGGAATCAGAGATTCAGAAGAAAGTCCACATGTTAAGACACGAGTCCTGTGTCTCATGACAAACCCTTCTGGAAGTGAGCATTGAATATATAATACTGTGTCCTGAGTTAGGACCACTAGGAAAATAGAAATGTGTTTTTCCTAAGATCTAGAGTTACTGTACTTTTGAAAGGAGATTCACTTATCTCTGTGTAGGTTATCCCTTCACAACACGATGAGATATCTAAAAGCAACTTGACTTAAGATGAGTAGATTTTTCTCACCCTAAAATAACGTATTAGGCAGGTGGAGAGGGTAGAGGTTTGAGTGAGAGAGTAGTTGATCAATGCATGTGAGGTTAGGTCTCAATAGAGCCCTCTTGAAGCTGAGACCTAAGGGGACATGTGACAGCAGTGTGGTTAAGCTCTCAGAGACAGGAATGAGTTCCAGGCACCTACCAGGAACCAGAGCCAGGAGCACAGTCAAGCTATAGAGGAGAATCTGATACATTATGTGTCTGTGTCTCTCATGAGATTTCATTTAAGCAAGAAACACCAGCTCAGTGAGTCAGCTGCTGTGTTAGACCACTCTCCTCCCCTCTATCAGCAAAGATCACTGAGCTGACTTAGTATTCTTTGCAGCAATATTGATGCCTGGTCCAAATCCATCACCTCTTTGCCTTTTGGCTTCAAGCTCATTTGGTATTGGCTGCTTGTATCAAATCTTTCCACCCAAAATTGCATGGGTCAGTCTTAGTCATCTTCCGCATTCACATGCCAGACCCTTCTGCATGAACACCAGCATCATAACAATACGAGCTATAACCACTGCACTGATTGAAAACAATAAGAAAAAACTTCAGAGAACTTCTGTGAAAAGTATTGGGCACAAAGTTTACTTTTGTTACTAGCCCCCTCGATAATTCGATAATTCTCAAACCATTAGGCTTTTGGGAAGGACAAAAGCACAGAAGGCAGATAGTGACACTTCTCTGGAGGCAGCCTCAGAAGCCTCCCTCATGACTATACTGTACATGCAGTAGGTATTGGTTCACTCATGCTTTGGGCTGGAGGGAGTTATCACGAGACCTAGTGTTCATTCTTCCCTACATCCTTGAAATTTTTGAAATGTAAGATACTTTGCCATGTTGGTTCTTTTGTCTGAGTTTCAGACATTATAAATTTTCCCCCAACAGAAAAGTATGCACTGTGGATGTCTTGAGACTGTCTGGCTTCTGAAGAGAAAAGAGACCTTGAGAGAGTCAGAGTTCTCGTAGACAATGAGGGGTAGCTGCCCTCATAAACCACCCTTGTCTCAAGTCTGACCTTTGTCCCAATCGTGGAATCAACATCCGTGGCGCCCTTCTTTGGTTCCTGCTTTGAATCTGGCCCAGGTCAATAGCCAGTAAAAGGAAATTGTGCTGAATTATCACAAATTTTATTTGTGCTGACTTATTGGAAATCAGGCAAGACAGATGAGTCGCGGCATCTGCACACTTGATTACCCTCTTCCCTGATTTTTTTCCCCCAGGCTTCATTTTGGATCTCTTTGCTACATTGCTTTAGCTCTAACTTTGGGCACTGAATCATGCTCGTGGGTCCCATCAAGCATTGCGGCAATGTGATAAATCCATCCACAGTCTCGAAGTACCCGTCCTGCACGTGACAAATGCAGAAACACGTCAGGCTCCAAATGATACCCATCCTAGGCAGATACTCCCTCTGCTGACGGCAGGTGTTTCTTCTCTATCTGAAAATAATTCACTGAATAGATAATTGGTGAATCCCCGGTGGGAACAAAACTTGATTCTGTCTGAGCAGAGGTTACCAAGTGTGCCACTATAAAATAATTGATTTTGCGATGTGTTAAGTGGGGATACTCTCAAGCTTTCTGAACTTTTCACTTAGGGCCTCCGGCTGAAGTTGAACTAGGATCCCAGAGGTGAGGAACCCATGCATGACACAGGCAGGGCTTCGTGCTCCGACAGCCAATTTAACTTTCATTTTCTTTATTAATCTGACATGTGCTACCTTTCATGAGGACGTGACATTCGGAGAGTTTCATTAAAACGGCTCAGTTGTTATTGGAGATAATCACAGAAGGATCGTGTCGCAAAAGTCGGGAGATTTTTGATTTTTTTTTTCTTTAATGCTTATTGTTTTAGGGAAGAGGTTTCAGATGCGATAGGGAAGTCGGCCTAGCTACAGGGCGAATTTAATTGCAGTTTTAGAAACTTCTTTTAATCCTATAATAACAAAAAATTAAATCAGTGCTGACATTTTTTTGTTGCCAAAAGAAGGTAGTAAAAGGGTAAAGAAATAATTGTTAGTTCTGAGAATATAATTAGCAACTTTAATGCTTTAATCTGAAAAATGCATATTTCGAGCCTGGGTGAATGATTAAAGAAAAGATATTGAAAGTCTTTGAAATTTCTAACTGTGTTTGTTTTTAATTGTGAGTTGTGATCACTATAATTAGCTCATTTAGTAAACTTACAACATAAACAAATAGGAATTTCTACAAGTTCAGGGATATTTGGGGGCAAATAAGTTGGGCATCCTGACTTCTGGCTTGCTGCCTCTAAGCCATTCTTTTAAGTCTGACAGAAGTTGACTTTATTCTCTGCTTTGGAGGAAAGGGTTCAGCCTGACAGCCTGAGAGCCTGCTGCCAAGGCCGGGAGGTGGGTGGAAGCTTGCTCTCAAGGTATGATGGTAGATCCAGGTTTCCCTAAACATTCTTGCCACAGGCCTCCTCCCTCGGAGCCCAGAGCCAGACAGAAGCTTGGGAGAAAGCAAGGGTCACAGGTAGCAGAAGCTCTCTGGTTCAGAGGCTCTGCCTCTGCAAACCCTCAGGCGTCATTATTCTGCACTAGGAAAGCCGGGAGAAGGGGAAAACCCAGAGGGATCTGGGAATGAACTTTTGGGGGGTCTTCTTTCTCTCAGAGGTGCACATTAAAATTCTCTCTTTCATTCATTAACGTGAACACAAGCTTCCTGAGAAAATGGCTGGTGGGACCTCCCTTAATGAATAGCAGGCTGTGCGATGCTCTGGGGGCTTAAAATTGGGTTTCGTCCCACCGAGGATTCTCTGCCTTGTCTTCAGCTTCTGATCTTAATACTGCATGTTTGGTTATATTTCTAGGGCTCACCTAGGCTGTGACCTGCCACATTCGGTCCTAATCGCTCATATGATTAGCTCAGGCCACCCACAGGTAGGCAGGAGGGACTCTTGTCAGGAGGCTCCCAGAAGTTCAGGGATTTTTTTTTCCCCCAACATTATTTTAAAGTTTCAACTCTGTCAGTCACATGCAATCAAACTTTCTTTCCTAATGTTGCTTACTTGGCTTAGTTTCCCATCGGCTAGTTACAAATATATAACTTTTTATCTCCTGCTTTCAGGGAATTTTTTTTTTTAACTTTGGTTTGAAATAGAATTGACTCTCCCTCAATCTTCTCTTTTTCTTCCTCTTCCTTCTCCATCTCTTCCTCCTCTCCTTTATTCTTTGTGTTTCCTAGTTTCATTTCTTTAAACTTCTAGTTTCACCTGCCATATGCCCCTCCCGTGTTATCAGACTCAGTCTTAGCCGTCCCTCTGCAATCATTTATGCGCCCCCTCACAAGCCCCGTAGTTGGGGCCTACAGCATCATTTGGGCTGTGTTCATGAGCTACACATTTTATGTTGATGGTTTTTTTCTTGTGCTCATTTCTAAATTTTCTAAGAAAACATGTTGTGCTTTCTACTTGTATATAATACCTCTAGGGACAGCCAGTATTAGATTTCCAATTTAGACACAGTGTGTGTGTGTGTGTGTGTGTGTGTGTGTGTGTGTGTGTGTACAGAGAGAGAGGAAGAGAGAGAGAGAGAGAGAGAGAGAGAGAGAGAGAGAGAGAGAGAGGAGAGGCATGAGTGTGTGTATGTTCGTGGGAGTGCATGTGTATGTGGGGGGTGGCGGCATCATGTGGGTAAGGGTGTGTGTGGGGGGTTGTGGCATCGTGTGTGTAAGGGTGTGTGAGGGGTGGTGGCATCATGTGGGTAAGAGTGTGGGGGGGTGGCAGCATCATGTGTGTAAGGGTATGTGTAAGGTGTTTGTGCTTGAGTTTATGGAAAGGCTGGAGGCTGATGCCTGGAGACCTCCTCAGTTGCTGTTTGCCTTATTGAGAAAAGGAACATCTCTCAGTTGAACCGAGATCTCCATGACAGAAGCTGTGGCTGGCTTTGAAGACAGTGATGGCCATGGCCAAGGAGACATGTCTTGACCAACTTCTTCCTTTCCATCTTCAGGGAAGCCACCATCTCCTTGAACCTTAGCCACAAGTCCATAACCTTAGCCAAATGTTTTTAGGGCTGATGGAGAATGTCCTTATGGACTATACTGAAGATCTAGAGAATACTGGGATAGGGACAGCGACAGCAAGATCTGTCAATATCTGTGTCGGATAAGGTGGGTCGCAGCTCCCAGAAGATGACAGCTAGGCTGGGAACACAAGATCATCAGGAGATGCTCACCCAGTTTCACCCAAGACTGAGAACCACAGAGCCTTCATTCTGATGGCGAAGGCTCTACTCTACTCTACTCTAAAGGATGCTGGCATTTCGTTGGGGTTTTTCCTTAAGAATTCTTTTAACTTGTGGTATTTAATTTACTTTTATTGCTCCTCATATAGTTTAAGTACAAACAAATAAAAAAAACCCCAGTGTATCATATTATGTAGGACAGGATTAATTAGCAAGGTGTAAATAGAGAAAGGCAGAAAGGTATTTAGGGTTAGAAAAAGTGTGTGTGAGGGCAAGTTAGTAAACCATTAAAAGAAGCATGATACAATTAACTGAGGCTCCAGAATCAGCCCTGGGGCATTCAGGGTTCATTTATTTAGTATTTATTGTCTACCATGTCCCGTGTTAGGTTGGACAGTTTTATCCGTTCATTGTTTAATACTGTAAAGGCACTGCAGAGTCTCATGAGTCAGTGAAATTTATAGTCTCAAATACTCTCCTACATACTGGGCCATTTAAAACTTATATGGCATATTCATAATCATGATATTCTGGACTTTAGGCTATTGCTCCTTTGTAATTGTCTACCATCTGCTGGCAGGCTTTTAAAAGCCACACCAATTGGTTATCAGTATAAATGGTGAGCTCTGACAAAGCACACAGGTAGAATTAGACAGACAATACAGGTTGTATTTATGTATTTTGTAACGCACATATACACAAGCAACAACAACAACAACAACAACCAACAACGATTAAAGAAGAAAAAAGAGACCCTGAATTTAAAAGAGAGCAAGGGATGAAGGGAACAAGGGAGAGTTTGCAGTGTGGTAAGGGCAGGAAAAGTGAGGTAAATACAATCTCAAAAATTATCTTTTTATAAAATCCAGATATTTTTCTTTCTGGAAACTAAGAAGAATTTGGAGATCAGAGCACCAAAATAGACATTTGTTTTAATTAGCTGTTAAAGGGCCTACTTGGAGCAGCGTGTGCCCTCTTTCTGATTGGCACATTGGGCCATTCCAGTGTAAACCACATGATGTGAGTTGTTAACAGTGTAAAGCCCAAGTCCACGCACTAATGAAGAAAAGGCAGCACTTGCGCTATAGGGCCAGAGCAGTTGTCTGTTATTTGCTTCTGCTGTTGAAAGAGAAAAATAAGTCTTAGATATTACATCTGTCACCATGACATCTGTTGTTTCGGGATCTGTGACTGCTTCGCTCACCACCTGACCCAGGCCCTCACCATGACATTCTGTCCACTATTCAACTGTGAAAGGCTTGTGCCCTCCAGGTGGGACTTCAAGGTTGACATACCAAGGTGTTTGTCTCTGTCCCCCCTGACTGCCTCTCAATTGAAAAACACAGCTTCACTTGGTTACAGAATTGATGGCCATCCAGGTCTCCCAGGGGTCAAGGGGAGCAGCTGAGAGCAAGAGTTCTTGAGGCATGGCCCTTTTCTGCTTTTTAATCACTTGTCACGGCCCTGCAGGGCCTCAGCCTTTCAGAGGTGTCGCCTTTTGTGCCTGGCTGGTGGTGGCTATAGTCTTGCTTTAGACAGATGACTCCAGGTAATAAAGCATCAGTCGCACACAGAGATCTCAACTTACAAAACAGATGCAGGAGGCGTCATTTGTTCTCACCAGCACATGGAGAATGTGGGACTTTTAGGAAGCTCCTCTCTGGTTGCCTGTGATTGTTGAGATGCTTAATGACGCAAGAGAATGCTTACACCAAGCAGTGACATCAGAAGTTAGAAGAGGACCCTGTAAATAGGGATGAGGTAAGCCCCTGCTCTCCCCTTACTGAAACACAGTGTGTATACAAATCCAGGAGCTTTGCTGCTATGAGGGATTCATCCTTACTGTTTCTATTTGTCCATTCATGCATTCAGAAACTATTCGTTGAGAAGTTGTGCCCTAGGAAGGGTACTGAGACTGAGGCAGAGAAGGAGAAGTTGAAGTTGAGGCCAACAACAAAAGCCAAGGGCCACAGTTGTTTTGGGGAAATGAATGTTCCTTTGTAGATGGGAGAAAAGAAAGAAAGAGAAAGGAAAGGAGAAAAAGAGAAAAAGCCAGAATATCTAACTACACCCAGCCTCCTAGTTATTTGATAGGCAGCCAGAGGCGGTTTACTTGCAGTGTAATCTGAAGTCTCAGGATGCTCCAACTCAGAAGACCCCAGGACCATCAAGAGACTGCTGCTCACAGGGTGTGCCTTCATTTTCTTTTCCATCTCTCCCTTTATTTTTTATTAATTTTAGACAGGGTCTCACTTCACAGTCCACAGTGGCCACAAATACACGATGTTCCAGCCCGAGCCCTCAAGGGTATCGCCACAGACTTGCAGTGGTGGTCTTAATTCCCAAGTCACTGATACAGTGGAGCCCATGTTCCCTCACTAGTTAAGGGTTTGATTTTACCTAAGTTACTTAACATGCTTAAAACTGAATTTCTTGGGTTTTCTCCTCCCTCCCTCCCTCCTTGCCTTCCTTCCTCCCTTCTTTTCTTCCTTTCTTGTTTTCTGGAGACTGACCCCAAGGGCTTGAACAAGCTAAACGAGCACTTTACCAGTGAGAGATAACCAGCCTGTCAAAAGTTCTTTTAGCTAATGGTTAAGATCTTTTTCTTTCTTTAAAAAAAATATTAAACACATCATTGTTTTAGAAACAGGCTTACACTGACAACAAAATGAATAGAAAGCTAACAAGATTTTTCCATGCCTGTGTGCAGTCTCACTCGTGATCCTCATGTCCCTCCCCTCGGAAAGGCACATTTGTAAGATTGATGAACTTCTACCAACAACCCCAGTTAACAGTTTACACCAAGGTTGACTTTTGCTAATGCACATGCTATGGGTTTATGTTATTTCTATTTGTATTTTTTATTATTTTATTTCATTTATTTATTTACTTCACATCAGACTATCAGCTCCCCCATAATGGTACTCTCTCACACAGATTTTTCTCCCCTTTCCCCACTCCCCTTCTCCTCCAAGAAAGGGAAGCTCTCCCCATCCAACCCTCTGGTATTCCCCTCCCCTGGCACATTACCTCACAGCAGGACTTGGTGTATCCTCTTCCACTAAGGCCAGACATGGTAGCTCAGTTAGGGGAATGGGAACCACAGGCAGGCAACAGATTCAGCTATAGTTGTTGGGTACCTGCATGAAGATCAAGTTACACCTCTACTACATATGTGTGTTAGGGGAAGACAGGTCCTTTGGTTGGTGGCTCAGTCTCTGGGAGCCCCCAAGGGTCCATGTTAGTAAACTCTGTTGGTCTTCCCATGGACTGCCTGTCCTCTTTGGGTCTCTCAATTCTTCCTCTAACTCTTTCACAAGACTCACTGAGCTCCATCTAATGTTTGGTTGTGGGTCTCCACATCTGTTTCCATTGGCTGCTGGGTGAAGTCTCTCAAAGGACAATTATGTTAGGCTCCTGTCTGCAAGCATAACAGAGTATCATTAATAGTGACAGAGATTGTTTCTTGCTCATGGGATGGGTCTCAATTTGGGCCATTTGTTTGTTGGCCGTTTTACCTCCATCTCTCCTCTCTCTTTGTCTCTGCACATCTTATAAGCAGGATGCATTTTGGATCAAAGGTTTTATGGATGGGTTGCTGTCCTTGTCCCTCCACTGGGAGTCCTGCCTGATTACAGGAAGTGGCCACTTGAGGACATGCTATGGTTTTAGACAAATGTATAAATCACATGTACCATCACACACAATTGAATCACAGAAGAGTTTCTCTGTCCTCAAAAGTCCTCTGTGTTCTGCCCACTCACCTAGGAATCAGGTCGCCCCTAGCAGTCTTGGTTTTTTCTTTTCCGTGGGCTCCATAGTTTTGTAGTTTCATGAATGCCTCAGCTGGCCTTTACAGGATGACTTCTTTTGCGTAATAACATACATTTAATTTTATGCCAGGTCTTTTAATAAGATCTTGTTGGACATGAAAAAAATAATATTTTCTTTCTTCATGACTCATTTTAGTTAGTGACAAAATAAGGGGCTTTGTTATGCCTTTTTGTACATGTCTGTCATTGTGATCTACAGTTACATACCCCTTTTTATTCATTGTCTTCAAAGTGCCCCACACCTTTGCCACAATACAACTGGGGTGTTATGGTTCAGCCTCAGGATGGGAGAACAAACACAGGGTCTGTGCCATCCAAACAGTCCCAAAGCCCCGAGTTCCCCACTCATCTGGAAAATGTTGTAAGCTATGTCTGAACAAAGACTCACCATTTGGACCCAGCAAGAAGGACCCAACTCACATGGCAGCAGGAGCTACAGCAACACCCAAAGCAGAAACGGGTGCTTTGTGGGCTCTGCCTCTGTCATGTAGGTTTCCGTCTATTTCCTTCTTTATCGGGCTAGTCCAATGTCAGAGGCACAGACAGTTG
The DNA here is from genome assembly GCA_019843815.1 of Montemys delectorum. Lineage (NCBI taxonomy): Eukaryota > Metazoa > Chordata > Mammalia > Rodentia > Muridae > Montemys > Montemys delectorum. The sequence goes on along the minus strand of JADRCD010224276.1, from coordinate 2,803 downwards.
TTATCAAGTGAGTGCTAGTTTCCAGTTTCCTGTCCTCTTGGTTGCCTCCATTTAACCAGCATGTATCCAGGCCTTGCTAACCAGAAAAGTGAAAGAAACAACTAAAAATCAAATCATGTAATGTACCTTTTTCTGTAATAAACATAAGTCTAATATCTAATGAATAAATATCAATGATTAATAACTACTGGAAAGGAAATAAAATTGGATTGAGTTAAAAGATATAAGTTATGATATAAGCGCATAACTCGTGACTAACTTTCCCTCTGACTCTAAAACTGTGACCCCATCATTCATTACTCTTAACCTTTTCTTTGCTTTAATTCCCCTTCAAACCAATTAATATGCTGAGGCTTTTGCTGTGTTGCAGACAATGTGGAATCAAAAGACAGTCTTTAAGAACAGGGGCTTCTGAAGTAGTAAGGCAGAGTTTAAAGGGCATTGGATCATAGGTGAGAGGGGGTTAGCATTCTAGGACACATATTCAGACGTAGTCTATAAGAATACAAACTGGGAAAGGAGCTGCCTTCAGTTTTATTTGTTCACTACTGAGCTGGTCCCCTACTTCGTGGCTGACTTTCACAGCTCAACATTTCAAGCAGTTTGACTCTGTTAAAAAAAAAAAAAGGAGGACGTTCCTTCATACTGATGGATGCTGAAGATCACATTCATTCATAGGCCATACTGTTTTTCCCCTAGGGAAACAATTACAGAGCTCATTCCATGTTTTTTTGATTGGGGTGTGTGGGAAGACAGGGGAAGAAACACACGCTTTAAGAATTTTATATATTCCTTAAAGTTTGAACTTAAAAGCTACCCACAGCCTTCTTGATTATCTCAGAGCGAAGACAGGCTTGAGGTGTTTGCAGTGGCAGACTGTCAGGGCAAACACGTAGCAGAATGTCTAGAGAGGAACACTAGTCCACAGACAGACCCTGCAACGCTGTGGGTTTGAAAATGTCCTGTAGGGAGGAGACAGAGTCCAGAGGAAGTGGAGACTACTGCCAGGCCTCAATAAAACATGGTCAGAGAACAGGACTGGATGGTTTGCTTTTTGCATCCCACAGCAAAAGTCTTTTCTTCTTGTTTGTGCTGATTGGTAGTTTCAAAGACACACATGAAGAAAACAAGCATCTTAAAATGGAGAGGACTTTCTGTTCTTAGAGTAAACACTGCGATATATCAGGTTTAGCTCACTGGAGCCCACAAGGGCCTGTTGTTACATGATAGGTCCCTGGCTTTCCTCAGACCTTACAGGGTGTGTGGAGTTTTGAAGCACATGTTGCTGATAGGAAACTGGTAGCACTGATAGATGCCAAAGCTAATAAAACCGAGACTGAAATCAGCTCAACTCCTTAACGAATTAGAAAGATTTGAGTATGTGCAGAGCTGTACTGCCGAACCACAATCACAGTGACCAGTGAGCCAGGCAAGTACCGCCACGATCAACGGAGATCGGCTGTCTATAGAGAACCCAAAACTAACTTGTCAAACATCTTATTTTTCAAAAGGCCTATCTCAAAAAAATTTGAATCCAGTTATATGTTAAAAAAAAAAAGTGGTATTTGAACTATGTTCAGATAATGTACTGTTCAAATTCATTTCACCTCTACCTTTTAATGTTCAGAGGCCACAGACAATGTAAAGTTGCATACGGGGCTCACTCTGTGTGGAGTGAGGCATGAACTACAGTTGGTGTTTGCTCGACTGCAGAATGTTTACTAGCAGAAGGCTGAATGTGGGAGGAGAGCATTTATATGAGCGATTTCAAAACGTGCTTCTGAAGCTTACCTTACTATTATAAAGATCGGGTGATGCCAGTGTCCAGTGGATTGCCCTAAACTGTAATAAAGTTTTCAATAAAGCCCTTTCACGACATTGGCTTGAAATAGCAATACCCGACAACAGGAAGGACAGGCACGAGGAGGGAGAAGAACCCTGGGGAGTAGAGACAATTCGCTCAATATATAAGGTTCTTTTCAGCAACTCCTACAATTAGAGAAATTCAGAACAATTAAAGGGTTTGGAAGTCCCTGAGGATTCCCTTCAAGAAAGCCTATTGTCTCCAAGAAACTCTCAAGAGAATCAAAGGCATGTGCTGCTTTAATGGGATTCTGCTGTGTGAGGACTGCGTTCTAGGTTATTTCCAGCATGCGGAACCTTTCTCTCCATTTCATCCGAGGCGGGGTTCTGCGTAGGAAGGAGACCATCAAGGAGAGCAGTCTCCATTTCCGTTGGAAGGCACATCAGACACTAAGGACGTCTTGGACAATCTGTCTGAATCGATCCATCCCCGTGGCTCTTTGCTCCCTAAGATGTTTTTCAATCCCAGTGTAATTATCTCCATCAGGGGGGAGGCTCGGGCATTTACTCACCTTCCCTGTGACTGGAAAATGTATTCCATATTCAGAAGTCAGCAATTAAAAGCAGCTAATCTGCATTCGGCTTTGAAAGCACAGGCTACGCCTCCCCCGCTTCAGCCAGGAGGGAGGAGCAGTGAAGGGTTTAGCCTTTCATGCGCAATTCTGATTGGCTGGTGGGCAGTTAGGACAGGTGCAATAATCTAATCTGGAATATTACTCTCCTCACCTTTTTTTAATAAACATTTTGCCTCTGCACAGACCTTAATATAATAGCAGTAAAGGCAAGGGAGGAAATTGGAAACACGGCCAGGAGGGTGCCTTATGGTTCGTAACAACCCTAAATTGTGACTGTTTATTAAAACTAACACCCTTTTGTGAAGGTGTGGATCAAAATAGCCACTGATTTCTCTTCTTTGATATTTCTTCCCTGCCCCCCCCCC
>JADRCD010224275.1:45534-90752 GCA_019843815.1 Montemys delectorum | reverse complement strand
GATCAGAAAAATCATGGAAGGTGTAGGGAAAGGGACTTGTGGGACATTGTAAAGATATGTACTTGTCTTTGAGCCACAAGTCCCCATAGGAATGTCTTGAGCAGATACTCATACAAGTGTCTATGAGACCAGAGCGAAGCGTATGGCAAGCCTTGTCTATTGGCTAAATAAACACATGCTATATTTGTTCTGACCTGAAGACTTCCCCAAGCAGTCAAAGCAACCAACACTTAATGTGTAAAGAGGTTAAGATAACCAAAGCCTTATAACTGACAGCTAAGAACAATGAACCACAAAGATGAATCACAAGGCTAGATGCTGATCTGAGTGGAGATCCACTTAGTGGAATCTTTTTAACCCAAAGGAAGGCCCTATGTGTTTGAAATGAAGCTAGTTACGCACAAAGTACAAGACTGAGCTCACTCACCATCCTTTAGAGATTTGAGCAGATACTTGCAGGGCTTATAACATGATAGGAAGGAGATGATTTCAGACAAAAGCAAAATTCACTGCAAATTGCAAAGTATTGTAAGACCTATGTCTTAATGTTGAACATTTAAATAATACAGAAATTAAATAATGTCATTAAGTTGAATAACCTCCAGTCATGAACCAAGTAAATCAGACAAAACTTAGTCATGCTCTCTTGCTACTCTTGTCACACGAGACTGAAAGAAATTACTAATCAGCTCATGAACCACAGGCTTTATATCTCACCCTGACCAAAGGTCTTCATAGTCATGTCCAAAATGGTTTTCTTCTGTCTATCTTCTCCTAGATAGCGTTATTGGAAAGGAAGAGCTTACTTAGGACAGGGAGATAATTTTGCAAAGACTCTGTCATTCATTATATTCTATTTGAATATCCAAAGTAGGCAGCCATGACAAACTTTTTGAACAATGTGAAGATTAAAGTTCTTAGTGTCTTTTAAGCTATTCTAACATAACATTTCATTAATTCTCTGAGGATGTCTTGCAGTGTGTTTTGATTGCGCTCACCCCACTCCTCCCTTCTTTTTAAGATTTTTAACAAATGTTCAACTCATCTGAAAGTCACAGCTGCCTTTCCCTGGGCCCTGCATTTTTCTTCTCTTGTTAATGTATTAAAATTGACAGTTGATTAGAAAGGCAAAAATATGACTCATATTTCTCAGATGTCATTATTGTTCTTTGATCGAGTTATTGACTTTAATTGTAGTTTGAAAGACACCTGTGATTCATATTCAAACCCACACAGTCTGGGTTCAGAATCTAAGCTCTTACCCACACACTGAACTGGTTTATCATAGAAGTTTCAAGCACAAATCCTTGCCATACTTATTATATTTACTGATTATATCATATTATATTTTTATTATAATTAATTAGTAAGTATTCATATTCACTACCCTAGCACGTTAATATCTTTGATAATTGTGGCTTTGTTCATTCTTATTCTTGGGTTTGATTCTCTTCCTGTTAATGCCTAGCCTATTGTTGCTTTCAATAAAGGCTGTGAGATTCTGTTTTTATGTCTGGAAATAGCTTTTCCCTCCTTATGTAATAAGAATTGCAAGTTTCTTTTTTTCTCCACATTTTGGTCAATTTTTCTCTGTTATTTAAGAAAAAAATCTGTGCTCAGTTTTACTATCTTATAAGATAATGAATTTCCTAGAAAATTTGTTGGTTTGCTTTGTTTTGGGATGAAGTTTTCTATGTATTCTAGGAGTTGAACTCACTATGAAGCTTAGGCTGGCCTTTAACTTACAGTAGTCCTCCTGCCTCATCCTCTAGAAAATTAGAACTACAAGTGTGGATACCACACTGAGCTGAAAGGTATTATTTTTTAATGATTGTTTATTTCATCATGAGTTGGATCTAAGTTCTCAAAGTATTCCAGAAAGGCCTTAATGATTTGACCATTTGTGATTTTTTTATCTTTAACAGAAAATTTTGAGCCATTATATGCCCACGTATCACATCTGCACATCTTCACTTGATTACTAGACATCTCTGCTCCTGTCTACTGCATCTACCAACTTGTTTTTGTGTCTCTGTTTGCTACTTTCTCTTGAACCTTGGAACATTTCTTCTACTTTACTTGTAATTTACTAATTCTCCCACTAGCTTTGCCTAGTGAACTGTTTTCTCAAGTAAATGGAGTTTAGAACATGTTCTCCCTGAAACCACCCCAGAATATGACATCACGGCATTTAAAAAACAGCAGATCAGGGATTTCTCTCTTATGTTTGGTTACTACCTCTAGTAGGCAGAATGTGGGGGTAGTTCATCTCTGTCTTTCTTTGGGAATGATTCTGGATCTTGGGAAGGCTTCATTCTTTGGTGCCCCTCCTTGGGGAGTCTCTTTTATCCAATGGTTAGGTTACAGAAGGATGATTGACTTGGGTTCTGGTTTTGGGTTATTTGATAGGTACCTTTAGTTAAGGAGAAAAGGCAAACAATGTAGTTCTGTCAGGGGGATTTACTGAGTCTCCTACTTAAACTCTGATGACATGATGTTTGAAAGGACATTTTAAAATCTGAAGCTTTCTGTAGTCAGAACTCAGCTTACTACAGAATGGAAGCTGATTGTGTGTGTGTGTGTGTGTGTGTGTGTGTGTGTGTGTGTGTGTGTGTGTGTAGGGTTTTCCTGTTCTTCCACAGGAGCCCATTTCTCCCATTGGAACCTCCCAGTAGACAGAAACAGCACTTGTGAATGTGTGCTGACGATCTATGCTCTACCAATCCTATGTCCTTCTCGTGAGGCTTCATTGGTCTCTTCGGGGAACTAAGACCCCTGAAAAGTTCCCTCTGACCTTGTTTTTCCATCATCCTCTGCTCTTCCTTCTAAACCAGTGCAGACATTCCACCCACTGGGGTCCCTTCAGTCCCTCCAGTCTTGGTATGGCATCTTGTAATGTAGCTATGTTTGTTAGGTCACGGCAACGAATACAGCTGTCACGTCATAGCCACAGAATAATTCTGTTAAGGAGATTAGAATCTGCTGCATGTTTATTGGTACAAACAATGCCACGAAGAAGAGTTTTGTAGACATGAGCCTGGATGTGCACACATCTGTGCTGTATTGTATACATTGTGTTCCTCTGGCAATAGGCTTACTGCATCAGAGGATATGAGCATTTTCAGCTTTGCTGTCCAGTGGACCTAGGATGCTCTCACTTTCACTCACGATATACTTGAATTCCTCGTATTGAACATTCAGATAATACATGTTGGTACTTAAAAATATTTGTCAATATTATCTGTCTGAAATGGTATCTCTGATACACAGTTTCTGTGAATGTTGATGAACATTTTTTTTTTATCTCCTCTGAAGAGCTTTTCTCCTCTGCCAGTTTTTCTGTTTGTCTGTGTTATCATATCAGTTGTGTTGATTTGTGTGTTATACTGAAATATCCTGCACCAGAATAACTTTCTGAGAGAGAGTGTATGTGTATGTGTATATGCATATGTGTATACATAGGTATATAAAATATTCTTAGTATACAATTTATCTTTATTTTAAAAAATTATGCTTTTTAATAAACATAGTCCTTAATTTGAATATGAAGCAGTTTAGCAGCCTCCCATTCCCCTGCCTCACTATTTATCTTTGGTTTTGTTTCACTTTTCTTTCCCTTTTTTGAAATAGGGTCTCACCGTGTGGATCAGACTAGTCTTGTGGTCTTGAACTCCATGTAGCTCAGGCTGGCCTAGCATGTACCACCACATGATGCTCAATCTTTCTGTTTTTCATATAAGAAACACTTCTTTGCCATAATATTATACGACTTATGTTATAAATCATCATGTAAAACTTCTATAGTTTGTCGATCATATTTAGGACTGTAGCCTACCTGGCAGTGATTTCGCCTTATGTGACCCAATAATGTTTTCTCTTTTGTTGTTGGTTCTTAAGTTACTTCTTCAAGCTTTTGATTTTGTGTGTGTGTGTGTGTGTGTGTGTGTGTGTGTGTGCACGCGCACGTGTTGAGGCTTATGGTTTCAGGGAATGAAACTCGGGTTCTTTTGTTGACTAGGCACACACTTCACTACCTGAGCTGGCCCCTAGCACTGCTTCAACTCCTCTTTAATATTGGCTGGGTTTTTGAAAGAGGATTTAGGGTTCTACATTAGACTCACACTCACACACATTTCTTCGTGGCATCGTTTGTACCAATTAAAAAGTGCAGCAGACTTTAATTCACCTAATGGAATTGATACCTATTCTCTACCAGTGGACATGAAAATCAAACGGCAGCAGCATGCATTGCCATGACAGCATGAGCTCATCGCAAGAGGCAACCTTAAGACCTCCATCTTGACTTCAGTCATTGTTGGTGTTTGAAGGAGGATTGGGGCAGGACACATTTCCCGGAGTTGGTTCTTCATGCGTGGACTGGCTATTCTTCTAGCGAAGCTGTACCCACTAAACCTACACAGATGGTGCTGCCAGTTCAGGACCCAAGTACCTGAGACTACGAGAGGGGTGGCTTCTCTTTCATTCAACCTGCATTTGTCAAGTTCAAGAAAGGGGTTTTATCATGAAATGTTTAAAAATACATAAATGTGAAGGAAAATTTCTCTACATAAAATATAGAACCATTCTGTCCTTAGATATGCATTCATACCTTTCCATTCATTTATGTTGTTCTTAATGCATTTTAATAAATGCATTTACTTTTCATGGTATTTTTGTGTTTACCGCATATACTTTAAAGCAAGAAGGACTGGGCATGTGGCTCATCTAGGATGCGCAATGCCTGGGTTCAACCTCCTGAACCATTAAAAAGACAAGGCAAAAGAAGCGCTGATCTAGGCTTTTTAGCTGACTTTTTTTTTCATTGGCGTCCTATTTTCTTCTGTGTGGCTGCAGCAGGAATATTGTGTAAGCTCATCTGTTAAAGTGTGCTGGAATTGAGTGAAGATTTCTGAGATGCAGTGTAGGGACTGGTATGTGTTCTTTCTGTGCGTGAAGGAGTATGTACTCTGGCGGGTGTTGCGGGAATTTTAAAAATGAATCCACCCCGCAAACTCACTTTCCTGTCAGGCCACGTTCTTGTGCCGATACCAGTCGGCCTCAATCCTAAGCTCTGGCGGGTCTTTGTTATTTTCTCCCAGCAAGCTACATCTCGCTCGCATGCAACTCTCTACACTCCCACAATCATTCATCTAAATAGCACCTAAGACCCGGTAAGTAAAACATGACTCTTAAGGCCTTAATATCCAATCAGATTTATATAATAATAAAATCACAATTTTCAAGATGCCAGTTCAATAATTTCAGAACCAAATAATAAAGACAATATTCTAACCCAATTAATCTATTTTGTAAAAACCTTTGTTGGTTGTATAACCTCGTGGGATCTGGCTTGTCTTCATTGTTTGTCTCCATGATCAACAACCCTCCTCCTGCTCCTCTGACCTTTTCCTCCTCCAACTCTAGCTCCACCTCTCTATTCCTGTCCAATCACAGGCCTGTCACTGCCCTAATGTGATTGGACAGAGAAAATGCTGTAGCAGGAGGGTGTGGATTCTGCTCCTGTGGGACTTTGATTAAATCTAACTGGTTCAGTTCTGCCTGTCTGTCTGTCTTTCTCCTGATTCTGCCTCTTGTCTTCTTCCTTGGCCTATAAAACTGCAGCTTTGTACCCACTGATTCACATCTTCTCCTTAACCCTCATCACTTGTAACCATACTGATCTACTCTCTGTTTCTATGCATTTCAAAATGCATATATTTTAGAAGCCACATAAGAATGAGATCATATACTCATATAATAATTTGTATTTTGTTTCTGGTTTATTTCATTGGTTAGCTGTCCTAAAAGGTTCATCTGTGTGATGAATGTGGTATAATTTCCACAGTGAAACCCAGTATTTTATACAATTAACATATGTTGGGATTATTGTTTTAAAGACATGAAGTTGAGAGTGGGTAGGGAGGTGGGGGAATCAATCTCAGAAGAATCAGGGGGAAGTGAATATGTAAAATATATTGCATGAAATTCTCAAATAATTAAATATACATTTTAAAACATCCAAACATTTAATAAGGAAACAGATTGTAAAATCTCACTTTTCAAGGATAATTGATGCCATACAATTCCTTTGTTCATCCATCCTTTGACAGATACTTCATTTGTTTCTATGTCTTAGTCATTATGAAGAGTGTAAGAGCTTTTGTAGAGTGGTAGTTTATTTGCTTCTGGTGTTTTTCCTAGTAATGCACCTATCATGTAGGGCTTTGCATCTCTGCTATTCCCATTTGGTTTCAGTTTTATCATAAACTAACAGTCTAATGTTTAAAGAAAGGAAGCCATGAAAGCAAGTGTGTTCTATATTTATTCGTATTTATTGTGTCTGGTTCATTTCCCTCCTCCTATAGGTTTGGATTGCCATTGGCTGACAAATTCTCCAAGTTTCTGTTTGTTGGAATTAAGAAATTCTTAGAAAACTATCTGATCATACTGCAAATTTTAGACACCACCACAGATGCTTTCAGATTGATTTCTGGTTAACTTTTGGGTTAGTTGTGGAGTTCTGGCATGGCTTCTTCATGCAAGGTTCCAGATTTATTGAGAAGTGCTTCCTTGCTTTCCTCACCTCTCTCTTCCTCAAGTCGAATGGTTGATTTGTAAAGTGTAAGATGACTGTACATCATTAGCATTCTGTATGTGAGTCCGCTAACCCCTTCCCAGGTCACTTCACTCACAGCCCATCTCCTCTTCACAGTATGCCAGTGTCAAGGAATGTCTGTTTACATCAGCATTGATGGAAGCGACCTGTTAAAGTCTCCAGTTTCAGGAACTGTAGAGATCTAGTATGGTACTCTCTGTTACTTCATTTTGCTTTAGCCCTTTTAAAGAAGAACCTGGTGCAGATGCTCACGGGCACTGTGTACGTTGCCTCAGTCTAACCTTGATGTTAAGGTGTGTTTCTTGGATGCAACAGGGACGTGGACCCTGTTTTTGTATCCATTCTGTTAGTCTCTGTCTTTTTATTGTCACACTGAAACCACTAATGTTTGGAGACATCAATGATCAGTGTTTTGTCTTGTGGTGTGTGTATCTGTGTGCATTTCAATTCTCTTTCATTGCTGGCCTGAAATTTTTTATTCCTTGTGTTTATTCCTTGGGTGTGGTTAACCTCTTAAGGTTGGAGATTTCCTTCTACACCTTCTGTAGGGTGTAAATAAATATTGCTTAAGTTTGTTTGTTTGTTTGTTTTATCATGGAATGCCTTATTTTTCATCTATTGTGATAGAATGTTTTGCTGGGTATAGTAGTCTGTGCTGGCTTGTAGAATCTCCACTGAAGAACCAAGTGTTATTCTAATTGGTATGCCTTAATATATTACTTGGTCTTTTTCCCTTGCAGCTTTTAATAATTTTATTTGTTCTGTGCTTTGTTTTGATTATTATGTGCTAAGGGGATACTCTTTTTTTGGTCTTGTCTGTTTTGATGTTTTGTATGCTTCTTGTAACTTGATAGACATTCCCTTCTTTAGCTTAGGGAACTTTCGTCTATAATTTGTTAAAAAATGTGTTCTGTGCCTTTAACCTGGGTTTCTTCTTCTTTCTCTATTTCTATTATTATTAGATTTGGTCTTTTCATAGTATTCTAGATTTCCTGGATTTTTTTTTCTTCAGCCATGTTGCAGTACTCAGTGCCTGCTGTGGTAGGAGTGCTGGGCTCTAATGGAGATATATTGTCCCAGTTCTGACTGTGTTTTTACATTGGCATTTAGGTAACTATGTTTAGAAAAAAATGTAATTCTTGGTGCTGATATCTTCTTTTCTTTGTTGGGTAGGTGGGTGTTTTGTTCCTTGGCTTCTGTTGCCTTCTCTGGTTTATAGTAAAGTTCGGTAGCTGTGTAGAGAATTCTTCTGGGATCCTGATTGGCATGACCATTGGGGTAGTTCCAGATAGAATGTGTTTCTAGGTATTGAGAGACACTTAGGAATGGGGATGGGCTAGGAGGACTGGAGAGGTCCACAGGAGGGAGAAGAGCAGGGGGTGTTCCAGCAGGATCTGCTTAGTCCTCTGGGAAGAGAGGCCCAAGAACATGGTCTCAGACAGAACTGGGATGAGATTGGGGGATTGGACTTGCAGAATGGAGAGAGAGGTGAAGGTCTCCAGTTAGCCTACATACTCCCCTGGCCAGTGTGGCTTGTGGCTTCTGAGGGAGTGACTGGTGGAGTTGGAGGCTGGGATAAAGCAGTGATTGGGAGGAAGGAATCTTAGAGGAGAAGATTGGTGTGATCCACAGAAGGTGAGGGAGAGGAGGCCTTGCTACAGATCTGGAGATGAGACTGGAGGACTGAGCTTAAGGAAGGATGAAGATCTAAAGTTACCCTACCTGTTTTCCTAGATGAAGTGCTTAATAGAACATCTTTATTTTTCAAATGAAATTATGAAAATATATAAGTTGATAAGTAAAGATGCAATAATTTTAGTTAAAGCCATCTTCTTCAAACCTGAATTATTTTATCTCTGTTGATATTCTTATTGCAAGATGTCATGTCTGTGTGTTTATAGTAGGTAATGAAATCTGTGATAATAGCACCAGAGTCCACCGTTTAAAACCTCGGGACAGAACATACATTAGATCATGTGACTCAGTGTTAGCTCTGTTCCCATGCATGGAACATTTACTGCTGATAGAGTGTAGCTGCCAGAGCTTTCCACCACTCTTGTAACTAGCATTTTGTGTTTGATGTTTGACCAGCTAGTGAACACCACAGAAGAAAACTTGATAAGTAATATCATTAATTGAACTTTAAAAATGAATACAACAGAATTCCTCTGGTTTTGTTCTTTTGCAGATGGAAGACCTAGATTACTTTCTTCTCCTGTCTGGTTCTAAAGAAGAAAGCAGTATTGAAGATGACTACCTACCTTGGTCTGGTAAGTGCTGGCTACCATAAGGACTTATAAATGAAATAGTAAGCAGGCTTATAAGCTAGTCTCGATAGCTAACAAAACAAAATGTAAAGGTTTCAGCTTTGCAATTAACTAAAAGCCAAAGCCCACATTTTCTCCGACTCAGTGCATAAGGTGAGTAAGTGTCTTTCTTGGGAAGCCGTGGCTTATGACTACACCCTGTGATTAATAGTCAACCCCCGCCAGTCTGTGCCACAGATAGCTCCACTGAGAATAGTTCTCCACTCTTTTGATGTTCTTATTTCCACCAAGACATTCCTGGAGGGAAACCAGCAGATCCTGAGGCCTACCTGGTAAGCTGGTCTCTTCAAGATGGTGAATTTTCTAGTTCAGTGAGAGATTCTCTTTCAAGACAGTAAGACAGAGAGCAACAGAGAAAGACATTTAAATTCACCCCGTGGCCTCACATGCGTGTGCACCACCCCCACACACGTGGGCACGTACTGCAAACACTCACATGTGTGCACATGCACACACACTTCGAAGTAAGGGCGATGGCTCTTGACGAATGACGTTAGAGACTGAGCTCGCACACCAGCCTCTCCTCTTCTTCCCCCTCTCTTCCCTCTCCAACCCCCTCTCAGTCTCTCTCATATCTCTCACACAGACACTGTAAAACAATATTAAAGTTTACATTCAGATTGAATTGAATAAAAACTTACTCTTCGCGTTAATGATTGTATGACATTGAAAAACAATTTTTCTTATATACCACAAAAGGTTGTTCTGAGGGTTTCTATACAAAGCCTCTTCTGCAAAGATGGATCAGTTGGCATGTGCCTGTGATCTCAGCGCTCAGGAGGCTGAAGCAGAAGGCGTAGTAGGAGTTCAAAGACAACAGAGTAAGACTTTGTGTCAAAAAAAAAAAAAGTAAAATAAAGCAGTTGATTTTAGTTTCCTTAACATTATTTTTGTCCAGTCTCCTATCGTATCTCCTCTAGTCATGAACAAGTACTTTCAGTCTTAATACTAGCTCTTTCTTTAAGGGAGTTATTTATGTCCTTCTTAAATTCCTCTATCACCATCATGAGATATGATTTTTAGATCCAAATCTTGCTTTTCTGGTGTGTTGGGGTATCCAGGACTTGCTGTGGTGGGAGTACTGGATTCTGATGGTGCCAAGTAGTCTTGGTTTCTGTTGGTAAGATTCTTGTGTTTGCCTTTTGCCGTCTGTTAATATCTGGTGTTAGATGTTCCTGCTGTCTCTGGCTGGAGCTTGTTCCTCCTGTGGGTCTATAAGCCTGCATCAGCACTCCTGGGAGATCAGCTCTCCCCTGGTAAGACCCGAGCGCAGAGGGTTGTGGATCCGCCGTCCCTCCTGGGTGCAGATGGAGGTAGAAAGGACCCTGTCCCAGCTGCTCTGCTGGTTCTGCTTAATACTAGCTCTTAGAGGACTTAAAAAAATCTTGGAACTCTTGGGTTATGTACTTGTTCATATAGGGTTGTTTGTTTTCCTGGTTTTGCTGTTTATGATTTCTGGTGTATCCTGTAAACCTGTAAAATGTGTGTCCTATGGGAGACATACTGCATCGAATGGTTTGGATTTGGAGAACCCACATATAATGACTGCTAGACCTTGTTGTAATGAACACTGCTTTGTGTCTTCCTGGTCTAGTCCTCATGTCGGAGGCATTGGATCCTCAGTATTGTCCGGGTTCCTTAGCTCAGTGCTCCTCTGTTGTCTGCTGAAAGGAATCCCCTGTGATATTTCTTTCAGTGGTAAGACTGTTATTTCTTAAGGTTATCTTTTACCAGTCTCAAAGTTGCTGCTTTATGTTATACAGAAGTGTATATGGGATAGTCTGTCTGCTTGCTTGCTTTCTTGTTTGCTTGTTTTTAGACAGTTTCCTGTAGTGCAGTCCTGCTTTGAATTCACTATGTAACTGAAGATCATCGTGATCTCTGATCCTCTTGTTTCTGCTTTCCAAAAGTCAACATTCTAAGAGCACACTACTACCCTCAATATTTTGGATAGTCTTTTGCTATTGTTCTAGATGTTGTTCCAGGCTTTGGTGTAGAGGACCCTATATGCAAACATGGTTCCAGTTTCTTGACACTGCCTTGCTACCTAGGATGACTTCCCCTACAATATATTATTTTCTTGTTGTTTCTCATAACCCCTGATTCCTCAGCTCACTCATTTTACTTCCTACTGCATTTACTGAATCGAGACTCCAATTATTTTTGCCATTTATGCTCTCATAAGTTGGGAATAGTTCCAATTTGTTATGTCCTTGAATACCTTGACTTTTTCTGTCAAATTATTTGGCTAAATCTTCAAGTATTGTTTGATATTTGATCACACTGTGAAGCCTGAGATTGTATTGTTTACTGAAAAAAAAGTATTTCTAATTGTGGTGTGACTCAGCTTTAGCACACACCTTTAATCTCTCTGGGTAGAATACAGACAAGCCTTTAGTACACTCCTTTAATCCCAAACAATGAAGGTAAAGTTAGTTTGTAGAAGGAAGCACCCATGTTTGAAAGTGATGTCTAATTGAGAGGCAGCCAAAGTGATGAATGAGAGAAAGATTTGACAGAATAGTCTATGCCCAACTCTCATGAGAACAGAGTGGCTCCTTAAGAGAAGTAGTGCTGAGAGAAAAAAGAGGCAGTTTTACTGGGACAGTTGTACAGACACAAGTTGAAGAGAGAACAAGCTAGACACAGGTGAAGACAGAATGAGCTAGAGAATGAGCAGGAGCCAGAAAAACAGATCAGATTGCCAGAATTAGTTTGGGACTAAGCAGAGAAAAAAGTTAGAGGCTGAGAGAGAAGCCAGATTGAATCAGTCAGCTTGGAGAGGAGTTTGAGCCAAACAGTTGACTTGAACCAGCCAGCCAGTCAGAGCTCAGAGAACTAGAAAGGGTGAGCTTATTCCACAGTAAGTCTCAGAGGCTGAAAAGGTGAAAACATTCTAGGCCTAGATTAGATTTTATGGAGGCTTGAAGCTTCTAGGACTAGCCCTAGGTTATCAGTTAAAGGCAATAAGCCTCCCGGGTGACAATTCCTACAGGCAAATAAAAGTTACTTTTACATCCTAGGGGTAAATTGGTTTTGGTTCTGTGTTCTAGCTCCAGTTTTATGTTCTTATCTATTCTTTCTCCTGTTACTCACAGCAAAAGTTTAAAGTGTTTACCCTCGACTACAATCACCATCACCTGGGATATTATTAGAAGTGGAAAGCTGTAGACCCCAGTACATGCATACTGGGTCTTAAAATCTTCATGTGGACTCTGGCAATGGGCATTTCAATACATCTACAATATTGTTATTCTGATGCACATCAGTGTTTGAGAACTGCTGTCCTAGAACATTTTATTGAAACTTCTTTCTCAGCCTTTCCCTCCTACACTGTCCCTGTTTACCATTAGTTGATTACTAGTTCTTTCCTCATATAGAAAAACAGATTTTATTAGTTATGAGTTATCATTAACTTTCTTGATTGCTGGCTCCCTACCACATCTTCGAGTGTGTGTGTGTGTGTGTGTGTGTGTGTGTGTGTGTGTGTGCTTTGTAATTTTTGGTTCACAGCTGAGCATGTTGTATAAGATTATTGATACTACAATAAGTAATATTAATGTATAGAAATGGGTGGGTCTCTCCTGTTAAGCTCTTAGAATAGTCAGTCCAGTCAGAAAGAACTAGGTTTATATCTTTAAATTTGGCTCCCTCAGATTTTTCTAGCACTGTCTTGTGTTGAAGATTAGTGCTGGTTTGCCTGAATCATTAGTGCATCCATCTGTTCCTTCATCACCACTGACACTCTACTCAAGGCCAGAGTCTCTCCTGCATGCTTACACCACAGAGAGAACAAAGACTTTCTCTCCACCTCATGTCAATGGTTGTTTCATTTGATGCTTGCTAGCCTGGCAAGGTGACAAAGAAGAGTTCAGTGTCCTGGTTTCATTCCAGGGTTAGGCACATCTTTTTGTCCTAAGATGTGGGGGCATTGGGATGTCCCTAACATCAGAGGTACAGGGTAGTTTGCAGCCTTCTCTGGGTAGCTTCTGTTCTACAAGGAGTCTGGGTATTTCTGCAGAATGACCACTTGCTTCTTCCAGGCCTGAGTCACAAAGGGAAGCTTTCTCTAGTCTGGCTCCCAGCCTGGAACCTGCCTTTTAAACACTCAATAAATATTCATGCGTACAAACCTTCTTGAGTCCTTGTCTCTCGGGATGGATGTTCTCCAAACTTTCATTTGGCCTGGGTTGTTTGTATACAACAACTTTAACCAAAATCATTTTGCTCATTTCTTTATGTTGTCAGTGTTCAGACCCAGGTAAGTCAGTGCTCACACCCCATGTCTTCTTGGAGACATTTGCCTGTCTTTAAATGTCAAGTTCGTTTTCTTTCTTGTATCTTCAGTTGTAACAAGTGCAAATCGGGTATGTGTAACAATTTACATATCGTTTAGGTTTTTTTTTTATTAGTTTGGTATTGATGCTGGTTTTGGTGCTTTCCTTTATAGCAGGGTCTCATGTCAAAGTCTGACCTTAGATTCATTGTATAGTTGAAGATGACCTTGAGCTTTTGATCCACCTATCTCCATGAGGATTACAGGTGTATACCGCCATGTCAGGTTTAAGGCGCGCACACACACACACACACACACACACACACACACACACACTGTTGGGGATTAAACTCATGATTTTGTGCATGCTAAGCCAGCTCTCTACCAAATGAGTTACCTCTCCAGCCTTATTTTGTACATCTTTATATGGTTACTATTTATGGGGGGGAAAGGAGTCAGTCTTTGACCATTAGGTAATTGTTGGCTATAAACCATCTCCGAGTTTTTTGTTTGATAAGTAAGGATGTTAGTTAGACATTTCATCATTGGGGAAAAACCACCCGACACCACTCAGCAGGAGGAATGATTTATTTTGGCTGTGTTCATGGTCTCACTTCATTAGTTCTTGATAAAACTGGATGAAGCAGAATATCACACAGCAGGAACATGTGACAGAGGCTACTCACCGCATGGTGGATGGCAAGCAGTAGGAGAAGAGACCCGGTGCTGGGTCCATGTCCAGCAATCTGCTTTCTCTAGCTAAGTTCTACCACCTCCTAAGCTGGTACCAAGGGTATAAAACCTGAGCTTGAAGGGACATTTCATTCTCCAATGATAGCATTCTGCTCTTAGCCCAGAAAGGTTTATGGCCATCTCACAGTGCAAATTGTGCATAGACTGTCTCCAAGAGTCCCCCAAATATTGATAGTTTCAATGTTGTTCAGAAGTCCTAGTCCAAAGTCTTTTCTGAGACTGGATGCAAAGGCTCAGCTGGGAGCCGTGTGAAATGAGAAGACTGTTATCTACTTCTGAGATAAAATGGCCACAAAATAAATATTCCAACTGGAAAAGAGAAAAACAGAAGAATAGCAAAGAGGAATCTGACGAAAGCAAGACTGAACCGGAGGGGCGATCCCTGAACGCTTGATTCCATGACTTGTACCTCTGTGAACTCCCATAGTACAACCCCCACTGTCTGGCCTTGCCTCTTGAAGCCCACATGGGCTCTTTGGGGGCACTGGCCCCATTTATTACCTCAGAAGTAATTTCTCATTCTAGGTGTCTTCTCTATCCAAGCATCTCTATTTCAGCTCCTGCTGTACACATTGCCCTCAGCCCTGCAGGGGCTCCAAATCTACGCACTGACTAGCCTTTCAGGATTTCTTTTAAAAATCTTAGTGAAATCCTTCATGATCTTTAGTGCTAACAATTTGCATGCCCCCAAGACCAGCATCATACAGACAACATGAAAGTCTGCCATCAGCTAGAGCAACAGACAGACATCCTTGGACCAAGGCCACTGAATGCTGGGCAGCTGGGCACAGTGAAAGAAATCCTAGTTAGTCTGTGTAGAAAGGGTGCGTGCACTAGCGGCTATCTTTTCTCAGGAGAATGCCTTCTAAATTTATCTGCAATTTCATATCCTTGAGCCTGTCCTGGGAGACAATTCAAGAAAGACCCTCACAGCATCCTTCCGGTCAATTCAGTGCATAGTGCTTGGCTGATTTCAATGGTGCTAACCTTTTCAGAAACCACGCCTCCCTTTGCTCCAGCCTTGCAGACTTCTGAGATCAACTGAAGGTTTGTCAGGTCTTCCTATTTTTGCATTTTTTTTCTCCTATTCATACTATAAATCTGACTAATAGCAGCCCTCCATAACTGTATCTGGTCTAAATACTGGAGTGCCTTAAAGAATTCCTTCTACTGGGTTTACTAACCCATCACCTTTAAACTCCTGCAGACTCAGGCACAGTAGAAATGGGAACATCTTGTTACTGGTTTTAGATCTTACAAGAATGATATCTACTCGAATTCCCATGAGTCTTTGTTCTCTTCTGAAACCTCACCAGCACAGTCTGCTCTCTACTCTCTGGTCTTCCTACTCATTCAGCTCTGCTTAAAGTGGTTGAGTCTTTCTCTCATCCACTTTTCTACACGTGGCTAAATTTTCCCCACAGTCCAGTTCTAACAGTTCAGTAATCTCACTCCTCTGACCCAGTTTTCTGTGTTGGGCCTTTCTGTACCATGGCTTAGGGGAACTGTTTGTTTTGAATGGTGTTTTCACTCCAAGGTCTCTGGCTGCATTAATCCTCAGCTTTTGATTGGAGGGATTAGTTAATCCCTCCATCAGCACATGGCAGAAGCTATGCTCCTTCCTCAGAGTTGATAAGAAGCAGTGAGAGAGATGGGGGTGGTGGTGGTGGGAAGACAACAGGCTTAAATAAAAGATACTGTTCAAAGGAAGGTAACAAGGCCCTACTTTTATCCAGATCCATTTCTACCACCTCCTAAAGCTAGGGACCTAGCCAGGGACCAAGAAATTAAAGCATAAGCCTGTGGAAGACATTTTGTATATAAACTACAACAGTACATTTTCTTCATTTTCAGTTTTCTGAGCTTTTTCATGAGAATGTTTTATTTTGATTTTTTTCTGTTGCAATTAGAATGATCGTCTAGATTTTCTTCTTTAGAGTATTAATTTGGTAGATAATATTACATCCAATTTCAAATATCAAACCAGCTTTGCAATCTTTCAGTAACTACTACTTTGTTGCATGTGCTTCTACATATGTATACATACATCCACACATCTACACATCTATATACATACGTAGTTGAATACGACATGCTAATATTTTGTCAAAAACCTTTAGGTGACTGTTTATGAGAGATGCCCATATATAATTGTATGGTAATTGATTAGTTTTTGTAACCTTGGGCTAGGGGGCCAGTTGTGTTACCTAATACAGCTGTCATCAGTAGCCTAGGCCTAGTGTAGAATTTGTGCTTTGTACCCTACTCAATAGAGATAGTCTTCCAGATCAGCTACATAGGAGCAATTTCCCAAGTATGCATCTAATTGGAAGAGGTATATAAAACCTTAGAATATTCAAAATTAGTTTTGAGGTATTATATATATATATATATATATTTATATTTATATAATATGTATACATATATATGTGTGTATACATATATATGTGTGTGTGTGTGTGTGTGTGTTTCTATTTGGAGCAGGTACCCCATCATATCCTGTGTGGACCCTGAAATCTTCATCATGATGTCAGGGCTTTCTGTTTATGGGCATTTTTTTTTTTTTTATCTTACCTCATAGAGCACATTTCTCTTATGAAGACATGCCATTTTGCTTAATTAGATTTGGTGAATATAATCCATCAACAGAGTGGGCCAGTGTGGTGTCATGTGGAATGTCCAGTCAGTTCAGCTCTCTTTAGCTGTCTTGTGACATAGACCATAACTGACGCAGTCTGATGAGCAAGGCTGTGACTAGCATCACTGTAGCTGTGAGCCATTACAATCCCAGTATGCTTCACAATGGACGGTAGATCTTCTTGTTGAATTTTGTTGAAAAACATTGTGCTGGTCACTCAGCGTCATAATAGCTACAACAAAATGTGGGATACCAAGTACTCATCGCAGTGTTCCTACATCATAGGGAAGCAATAGTTAGAAATGATAGAAATTTTACAATTATCTCATTAAGTTGAATTTCTTTCTTTTTTTCTTTTATTTATTTTTATTAGATATTTTCTTTATTTACATGTAAATTTCTCCTTTCCCAGTTTCCCCTCCAAAAAACAAACAAACAAAAACAACAAGAACAAACCCCTTTTGCCTCCCCCCTCCTCATGCCTGCCACCCCACCCTCTCCCACTTATTGGCCCTGGCATTCCCCTACACTGGGGCACAGAACCTTCACAAGGCCGAGGTCCTTTCCTCCTACTGATGATCAAATTTGCAGTCCTCTACTATACACATGCTGCCAGAACATTCAGTCCCACCCTGTATAGTCCTTGATTGGTGGTTGGGTCCCTGGGAGCTCTGAGGGTACTAGTTAGTAATTGTTGTTCATCCTAAGGGGCTGCAAACCCTTCTGCTCCATAGAACCTTTCTCTAACTCCTTCATTGGAGACCGTGTACTCAGTTCAATGAATGGCTGTGAGCCTCTACATCTGTATTAGTCAGGTATTGTCAGAGCCTCTTAGGAGACAGCTATATGCTTGTCCTTCCTTCAGTCTCTGCTCCATAGTTAATCTCTGCCACTCCTTCTGTGGGTATTTGATTCCTCTTTTTAAGAAGGAATGAAATGTCCACCTTTTGGTCTTCCTTCTTCTTAAGTTTCTTGTGGTTTGTGGGTCGTTCTTCCTGTATTCCAAACTTCTGGGCTAATAACCACTTATCAGAGAATGCATATCATGTGTGTTCTTTTGTGATTGGGTTACCTCACTCAGGATGATACTCTCCAGATCCATCCATTTCCCTAAGAATTTCATAAATTCATTGTTTTTAATAGCTGAGTAGTACTCCATTGTGTAGATGTACCACACTTTCTGTATCCATTCCTCTGTTGAGGGACATCTGGGTTGTTTCCAGTTTCTGGCTATTATAAATAAGGTTGCTATGAACATGGTGGAGCATGTGTCCTTATAACATGATGGAGCATCTTCTGGGTATATGCCCAGGAGTGGTATGGCTGGGTCCTCTGGTAGAACTATGTCCAATTTCCGGAGGAACCGCCACACTGATTTCCAGAGTGGTTGTACCAGTTTGCAATCCCACCAGCAGTGAAGTAGTGTTCCTTTTTCTCCACAACCTCACCAGCATGTGCTGTCACCTGAGTCTTTTATCCTAGCCAATCTGACTGGTGAGAAGTTGAATTTCTTAACAAAAATCAAATGAAAACAAAGCTGCTCTAAAGTAAATTTTGAGAAACCTCTCTTAGCTAAGCACGGAAAATAACTTATTGGTAGTTATTTTGTTGCAGTAGAGGAAAGTATGTGTACTAAGAAAATTAACAACTTAAAGATTGTTAGCTTGTTAATTAGAGACATTGAGAACAGTATCTGTAGTGAATTTTAAAAATAAGGCTAACTATAAAAGAAGGGAAAATTATTTCCTTATGTCTTGAGTAGTTTCTCTAAAATAATCATAGGCTTGTTTAAGAAACAGAATAAAACATTAGTTTAATATGTAGTGGGATCCACTAAGATGTAGGTTGATGAATAGTAAAGTGTGTGGAACAGAGGAACCCTTATCTGGACAAACATGTGAGAGTCAGTGGTGAAGACATCCTAGGATGGCTTACCAGCAGATGCCTGGTGGGAAATATTTGGTGTTTTAAGCCAGGACTGTCAACCATGAACTCCATCATTCTCAGGGACTTAAACATCATCAGCCTGTGTGTGTGTGTGTGTGTGTGTGTGTGTGTGTGTGTCTGTCTGTCTGTCTGTCTGTCTGTCTGTCTGTTGGGGGTAGGGAGACAAACACAGAGAGACAGAGACTGAACCTAAGTACCGCAAATTTCATTTTACACATAACAGTTTGGTGGCTTTGTGGTTGTAAAGTTGTGTTTGTGAAATTTTGAGCATAGTATTAAAGTACAAACTTTTCCAATGTGAAGAGCTCACTCAACCACCATGATTGAGAGAATGGCTTTGAATAGTTCAATATTAAACCATACTTGCACATGATACACTGAGTTGTCCCAGTATGACAGTACTTGAATAATAAAACTTGTTTTGTACATGCTTAACAAAACAAGAACTAGACTATCCATTGCCACACAAGCTTGAAGCCGTTCTAGGAAAGTTTTTAGACCTTGATTCAAGTACAAAGAAATATTCCATATTTTAAAAGCCATTAACTGTATAATTGAAGAGCTTCTACCTAACTTTCATTTGGAACTGATTAATGTGCAATGTAATGAAGTGCTAAACTGCAATTATCATAAAAATAATTTGCTATAATTCTATAAATGCCTTCCAATTGTTGAATATCAATTAATACCATATGCTCCTGACTAACATCAGTGTTTGGTAGTTCCTATTTAAAAGAAAATCTCAAAGAGTAAATATGTAAATCTCACTACGGATCTGCCTTAACTGGTGTACCTTAAAATTAAATTTAATAATTGACAACACCAACATTGTACCTCCTATTTAAACAAGATGTCATCTCTATAATTTTTCTGTTATTAAGAGGCTTCTGTTTGTGAAAGAAACATATTAAATTACTTTAATGTGCTTTGAATTTCATCAACAAATTGTTGCAGAAGCTTGCATCTGTTTTGTCAGGTACTATTGTATTATCCTTCCCTGATGTTCTCCTCATTCAGACTCTAAGTAGAGAAACCTTTTACACTTCCTACTATGTATTGGTTTTCTGTCCCACCTCAACATAAGTCTTCCATTGGTTCTTTTGGTTTACTACCTACTAAAATGAATACAATATCTAGGACTAGAAATGTAGTTCAGTAGTATAGTGTTTGCTTACCATGCACAAAGCCCTAGATTTGTTCTCCAGTAGTGCTTAACCCAGTTGTGGTATAATCCCAGCACTGGGGAGGATCAGAAGCTCAAAGTCATCCTTAAATACAAAAGGAGTTCTAGGCCAGTCTTGGATCCATGAGACTCTGTATTAAATTGTACAAAAGCAGGTATACATTAATAAAACTTAAATAAGAAAGCAATCTTCAGATCAGCAGACATATCATGTATCAGAAGGCATGTTAACATTTAGTAGTAAAGGCACCCATCTGATGCAAAGCTCTTTGGGTCTACTGCTTTGGTTATATTACTGTAATTTACTGTCTTCTCCCATAGCTACTCCATTTGTGTGAGAATCTTACAAATGATGTCATGTGTCTACCATCTTGTATTCATTAGTGTTCCAAAGAAGCAGAACCAATAAGCTGTTTTTAATAGATAGAAAGAGACGTATTTTAAGGAACTGTCTCATGCAGTTGTGGAGGCTTGTCCAGTGAGAAGTCTGATGGGGATCCTTAGCAGGCTAGAGACAAAACAAAGTGTTGAAGTTTGAGGCCAGAAATAATCTGCTGTAGAATCAGAAAGAGCACATGAGAGTAAATGTGGCTGATGGAACCAAAGGCAATCTGATGGATTTCTTTCTTGCTTGGGAGAAGTTGAGATAACACTCCTGTCTGTTATCTATTGTATGAAGCCTGTCTACATTATAGAGGTGCCAAGGGCCAGCCTCAGCTTGTTCAGGGGTCTTGAGGAAGGGGTGTTTGGAAGCATCAAACAAATGTCTCAGAGTCAGTGATGGATACAAGCTGACAGCTCTTATGTTCTGCTTGAGATAGCTCTCTCTCCAGATAACTTTCTGCTTGAGAAAACTCTCTTGCAGACCAAAGCCCAGTCTTTTATTTTGTATAAGCAAAATAAAATTTCCTTAGAAATTGCGTATCAATTCAATCATTTACCCTTTTGATTATCCCAGAAATCAGCATTTTATGCCAGAACCCCTTAACTCTACAGACAAAGCCACAAGCTGCCAAGTTCTGCTGCTTGCTGGAGCTAGAACATAGTCCCATTGTTACATTTTCAACAGCTTTCTGTTTCCCAAGTCCTTTGCTGCCTAAGCTTGGCTGTCTTGGACTGTAGACTGACCTTGAACTTAGAGATCTGCATGGCTCTGTCTTGTGAATGCTGGGTTTAAGGCATGTACAATTTAAGCCCTAAGCCCTTCTCAACCTAGAGCCTGCTGTGTCCCAGGCTGGCCTTGAACTCAGAAATCTGTTTTCCTTTATTTCCTGGGATTAATGGTGTCTACCACCTTGCCCAGTCCTAAGCTTTTCAGGGCCACTATTCCTCAAGATCTGGATCAAAACCCTGTATCTTACAGCCTTGAGATCTGAATCACAAGTGTGCCCTCCATTTCTGGATTGTAGTTCATTTCAGGTTAAAAGTCCAAACTATTACTTGTTCAACTCCAAACATAAACAGATAAGCCTAGCTTGGTGGGATATTGTCTTGAGATCAAGTGCCACTCCCTAAATCTCTCTATCTCCTTCCTTAGTATTTTTGAGCTGCTCATTAGTATAGCTTCCTCTGTTCTTTTGGGTCTATGAAGCCACTCATATAATTCATATTGCATCCTTATATTTTGCATAGTTAAGAACTCTTGTAACTGTTCTCACTGATTTGTATATTCTTGAACGCATGTTTTCAGAGTTCTTTCCAACAGCCTTAAGGCTTGTCCTGAAGGTCTCAGTGTCACAGAGACATAGTTGTGCTTCCCAGAATAGTGTTGTTTCTGATTATCATGGAGTCATTAACCTTAGCAGGGAGAACATTTCTTGAAGGAGGAACATAAAGTAAAATATATATTCTATTTACATTATTATACAAACAAACCTTATGCCTATAGTAACTGTCAGCACTCGAGAAGTCCCATGTTGTGTTGGCTCTGCTCCAGAGCAGGGAGCTGTGTCATACCGTCCCTTCTGTGGCCATGCAGGACCTGGCACAGAGTGAAATATATGTTAGTAAAACTCCACAAATTTCAATAGAAATCTCATCTAAAACCACTATCAGAAGTATCTAAAACTGACCAAAAGCACTATGGTTAGGAAAAGCTGACAAATAAAATTAACCCTCTGTACTCTGTTCTTTAACTTTTTAAAAGATAAGGCTGAGCTTTGTGTATTCCCTGTAGAGATACAATACTTTAACTTTCTTCACTTGCCAGTGGATAGAGTATAGAGTATTTTATGGAACTTTATTTTGTATGCTAACTTTTGTTCCATGGCTCAGGGAATCAAAGTGAGAGGTCTTCTAACTGCTAACATATCTAGTTTTATTTTTTTATTTAGAAGCAGGGGAGCTATGCTTGGGTTCATTTGCCTTCTAATTTGTGAAGCATTTATATGATGACTAAGACATTTTATATGAATAAATAAATTTATTTATTTATTTTACTATGAAAATGACTCAGAGATAAATGTCTTTGAATTCTACATTAAAAAATCTATTTAGCCAGGTAGAATGTCATAAACCTTTACTCAGGAAGCAGAGGCAGGTGGATCTCTGTGAGTTCGAGGCCAGCCTGGTCTACAAAGTGAGTCCAGGACAGCCAGGGCTATTTCACAGAGAAACCCTGTCTCAAAAACATAAAAACAAAGCAAGAACAAAAAAAAAATCTATTTAATGCACACATGTATGTACCTGAGTAAATGTACCACATGTGTACAAAAGTCCTTAGAGGTCAGAATCTGGGTTGATCTCCTGAAACTGGAGTTACAGATGGTTGTGAGCTGCCTTGTGGGTACTGGAAACCAAACCTAGATCCTCTGCTAGAGCTTCGAGTGCTCTTAACTGCTAAGTCATCTCTTCATCACCTCCTACATTGTTTTGAATTGATAATTAGTTATCCCAATCCCATCATTCCTCTCTCCCTGTTCTCATTGGTTCATATAACAACCATCCTGTTCCATAATATTTCTATTTGTCTTTATTTGTCTCCTTCTGAAGCTACAGCACATGCCAATGAGTGTTTTTTTTTTTCCAGTGTGTGTTCCATTCTAGTCCCCAATTGAAATCCATAACTGTTGTACTGCAGTAGCTTGCCTCTGACCAGAGACCACTAACTTGGGATCCTCACTGGCAACTGGTGAGTGGTCTATTCTAGACTCTCCCCCTTCCTGTCTACTGCTGACATAGACCCTTCAGATCAGTTCAAAATGCCCACAGAAGACAGAGAAGCAGAAAGGGGTGGGAGAAGAGGTGAAGCCAAGATGTAATTTCAAAGTCTGGAATCAGATCCATCCAGTGAGATGCTCTGAAAGCAGTGAAACCCCAGAAATTCTCCTCTTAATATGGATCGACATGTCTTTTATAACTGCTTGCCACCAAAGTGTAATTGGGCACCCACAAGTTGCTTGACTTTTAAGGCTCAGTTCTTAGAGGGCAGAGAGACTCTCACTGAGAAACTAAATTGGCATTTGCCAGTTTCAGTGAAGTTTATAGTACATTTATGTTCCATTCAGCTAGGTTTTATTTATCCAGTTCCCTAATTATTAGTCATTTTGATTGTTTCTTGTTTCTTCTACTACAAACCACGTGGAGATGACTATCTCTCTCTAAAGAACTGGCACATGTACTTTTAAAGCAATGGTAAGATAATTGATAAAATACAAATGAGTCCTAGCTTTGTCCACTTTGTATTGTTTAATAGCCATATTCGATGGTGAAAACCAAGATAAGCTTTGACTTAAAAATGGAAATGTGTTAGGTTGCTGCATGCACATGGAAATGATAAATAGAAAATAAATTGAAATAACAACAGCAAAAGAACTATGCAAGTATAGATTTGATAACCTAAAAATAGGGGATATTTAAATTTTTGAGAAAATAAATGTAGATTTTATATTTAGGTGGCCATATATTTAGCCTTTTTACAAATAAAATGAAATATGAGAACTGGCTGAAAAACTAGGTTAAGGGCTCCTTTTATTGACTTAGTGCAATCAGATGTATTTTCCATAATTAGACTGTTAATACACTCTTAAAATATGTATCTACCTACAAATGAGAAAAAGGCACCTCAAGTTCCTGCTCCAGAGACACATGATGAAGCTCTGGAGTTAAGGAAAGAGACACATGGTGAGGCTCTGGAGTTAAGGGAAGAGACACTGGGATGTGAAGCTAACACTGGTATGTGAAGCTAACACTGGGGATTTAGGTGAGGAACTTCTCAAGACAAGAATTTCAAGATTATTAGAAACAGATGGCAAAATGTTCGTGCAGGAAAATAGAAAACACATAGGAAAAAAATAATTAACTCATATGAAATGGAAACTAATAACCCAAAACATCCAAGATATTCAATTTTTGAAGAATTGCTGCCTAGCTGGAGGATTACATGGATAAATTATAATTTCATAAAACTCATACCAGCAGCTGCCCCTATGGGAAAAAAGAGATTTTCCTTATAAAATACATGTTATCTTTTCCTTTTAATATTTAGTGTGTGTATATTTTACATATGTGTGTGGGTACATGCCATAGGATACATATAGAAGTTCAAGAACAAGCTCTAGGAACCAATTCTCCCTTTTGCTATGTAAATTCTAGAGAGCAAAGGCAGATCATCATGCCTGGTGGTAAGCATATTTACCCATTAAGCCATCTCTCTGGCCCCCAAATTATTCATATATACATATATGTATATGTATATATATACATACATATACATATATATATACATATACACACATACACACTCACATACACATGCATATATACTTGTGTGTGTGTGTGTATATATATATACAATATATACATAGTATATATACATATATACACACACACACCCACACACACACACATATTTGGTGAGACTAGATCTCACTTTGTAACCCCTGCTGAACTGGAACTCTCTATGTAGACCAGGCCAGCCTTGAGATCCACCTACTTTTATCTCCTGGGACTGAAGGTGTATTACTATGCCTAGTTCAAGACTAAAGTTTTAAAGTAGATTTTTAAAAGTAGCAGAAGATTTAAAAATAACCAACAAAATAAAAAAAGAAATAGCAGCTATAAATGAAAACCAATAAAACACTTATTGTTTCTATGAACCATTTATCTTGATTCAGCTTACTAATTCCAAATAGTTGAAATAAAAACATTTTTTCTTGTTTTTTTTTTTTTAATGGCAGAATGGTATCACTGTAAAGTGCAATACAAGATTAAAATAGCTCACTGAACAGTAAAATTTGTCCTGAAGATTATTTGACAATTTTATGTCACCATGTGGTATCAGACCACTGATGGAAAATATAACAATTATTGAGGGACAGAGGACTGTAAGTAAAACCTCATCTTGTACAACAATAAAGGTAATTTCACACTAATATTCAAGAAGGAAATAGCAGCTCTGAGCTTTATCTGTGTTAGCCTACCATTCACAAGTAAAACAACGCATTATAGGGTGGAAGTGCTCTAGTCTTAAAACACGAGGACTACAAACATTAAGCAGGATTAGATTAAAAAACCAAATTGTAGAGAAACTTCATTAATGATTTATAAGAGAGGATACACATCATGTTAATTAAATTTACAGACAACAGTAAATTGGATGGTGTTGACAAAACCAGAGAGGGCACATAAAAGAGACCTAAAGTGGTTAGAAATACGGGCAGGAAATGAAATGTGATTCAACCTGGAAAAATGCAGCTAGTAAGTACATCTGGAGAAAATAAACAGAAACACAGTCATTCCATTGGCAGTGTATACGGTGCTTGGCAAGTTGTACTGCCAAGGGACTTTATCCGTGATGATAGTGTCAGCAAATTATGTATGGTCCCGTAACACGGTCCTCAGTGAAATTAGTCAATGAGATTTTAGTATGTACATCTAAGAGGTCCGCACCACATTGCTGGAAGCTAAGTTCTTTTCCTAGCAGTGCAGAGATTACAATGAGAATACCAGTTTGTGGCACACACGTGATTCAGTTAAGCAAACTGCCTAATGTTCAAACTAGAAAATAAATGTAGGACAAGCTTCAGACTTTAACTTACACCAAAAGATTAAAGGAAAACAGTGTTTGTTCATTTTCTGTTCTGTCCAGTTACAGCATTTCACAAATATTTGAAAGACGTAAACACCATGGAAGTCAAGTCACTTTAAAGGTAGGGTAAGAGGCTTTATGGTTAAGTACTGGGATGAAATTAAGGAATGGAAATTTAAGACTGAATCCGGGAAATGTCTTCTGACAGTGAAATCTATTAGTCTCTAGAATGGAGTCCCCAGAGAGCTGGGGGAAGTACCATTCTCTAGTCATTGGACTGGATCAAGGCTTGGACAAAAAAACATTATTAACAAAACAAAACAAAAGAAAAAGACAAAAGAAGAACCAATTTGAACATTTTGTATCAGCAGAGACATGTGCACACACAGTGACACCATCAGATCCCATCTGATTATCTTGTCCTTAGACATCTTTGATGGGCTGTGGTCTATCATTAAGGAACCACCTATTATTTTTTTTAATGAATGCTTTTTAAAAGATCAAATTCATATTTTCCAGCTCATAGACTTCAATTTCCTGGATTATTATTTCTTTCTTCCAAGTCATAAGAAAGCTAGAAACGGAAAGAGCCTTCCTTCCCCTGTTGATGAGATATGGCCTTAAATATTCCAGACCTTTGGATCAGATCTCATGAGGTCTCTGAACTCTGAAGTCCCACTTACATTGTTGCATTAGAAACATATTTTGATTGCAGTTTTGCAACCACAACTATGGAATAAATGAAAATTCCTTCACTTCCTTTTCTTGGTTGGTCCACAGAGAGACCCTTACCAGATGGTGTGTTGGAGCTCGCTACTTACTTTTAGCAAAGCAATAGATTGAGTTTTAAAAAACATAAAGTATGCAGCTCATCAAACGTAAGACACTTTGTCAACCGAGCATTTCAATCATCTCAGATAACTCCGTTTATAATGACATTTGGTATCCTAACTAAGTATAAAAGAACAAAGAAGGTGATTTCTTTTATATAAAGTTAATTTTAACAAGAATTATGATTTGTTTAAATAAAAATAAACAAACACATTAAAATGTATATTAGGTTTTAGGTAAGATGCAAATGTATTTATTTAATATGTATCATATGTACACATGTAAACATATACATATATTCAAGCTAAAAGAAAATTTATAAGTTATATTTTTGCATTATTGATCATCTTTGTTATTTCTTTTGAAACAAATAAGCAGATGTTTTGTTCTAGTACTGAACATCTCAGCTGGAGAGAAATGTGTGCTGAGGAAATATAGGCAGTATAGATAAATATCAATTTTTAAATAACATTTTTTATTTTTTGAGACTAAAATTGCAACATTTTCCCCTTACTTTTCCTTCTTCCCAGCCCTCCCAGGTACTCCCTGTCTTGCTCTCTTTTAAATTCATGGTCTCATTTTATATATTGTTATGTAACATATGTCTAACAACAATTAAAGATGTTTGTATATTTGTGTGTATATAATATATATATACATCAATTTTGATAGAATTTAGATAATTTCATAAAATTTATTGATATAATAATAATTATCTAGAAAGTGGTATTAAGAGTTAGAATGGACAGAGATTGTTAATCAAAGTTTTCAAGAGAGAGCCCATGTGCATACACATACACAGACACACCCCCCGAAACTATGGAGTGTGGTATGAGTTAAAGCCCTGCAAAGCAGGCACCCCAGACTGAGTCTGAGATCTGAGCATTGCTATAGAGAACCATGAGGAGCCACATCGCTGTTTGAAGGCAGGAGAATTTTCTCTCATTCTGAGAACCAAGCTTTTTGTTATGCTTGGGCCTTTGATGGATTGGCTGTGGTCCTCTTACATGATCCATGTTATTCAGTCAGCCTATTTTAATGCTGATCTCAACCAAAACGCCTTTGTAGAACCAGAGTAATGTTTGATCAAGTATTTGGGCACCTGTGGTTCTGTGGGCACACACACACACACACACACACACACACACCATCACACAGAAATCTAGAAGAATTTGAACCAGATAACATTTTTTAAGAGAGAATATAACAGTAGAAATAGTCCATGAAAACTCTTCGAATACAATAAAGAGAAAAACTAGGGATAACAAACTTGGCCCAAGAAAAGTGAGTGGCTGCGGAAAGGGCTGTCAAGAACCAGGGGTTATCTCTGTGTTAATTTATTTCTGAGGCTGGTGAGAGTATGCATTGGTTGTGAGCATAGAGAGGCTGAGTTAAAGGGATAGCAGTCCAGGGTGAGAGTTGTGCAGCTGAAATGAGGGTAGTTGGAGAGATTATTTTACTTTAATTGAAAAAGAAGATTCCTTTTTGTGTCACAAAGAAATCACACAAGAAAACCATTTTATTCCACTTTACTTTTGAATATTTTAAGAATATTTTATGCCTTTTTGAGACAGGTCTTGCTGGGTGACCTATACTGACATTGAACCTGTGACTCTCCTGCCTTCACCTCCAGAGTGGATGGTTTATAGGCATTTGCTAACATGCCCAGGTAAAACTACTTTGGATGCCGGACACAGTGACATACTCCTGTAGTCTTAGAGACTCATTCTGAGAAGACCTTATTGTAGGAATTTACAACCCTCTGAATAACACGGCGCTTATGTCTTTACCTGCTTTAGTTACGTGTACCACAAACATTCAAACACCCGCTGAGACCAGAGAAGGGGGATGGATCCCCTAGAACTGGAGTTATAGATAGTTGTAAGCCACCATGTAGGTGCTGAAAACCAAACCCAGGTCCTATGGAAGAATAGTAAATGTTCTTAACTGTTGCACCATCTCTACAGCCCCCAAATGTCTATTTTGAATGAAGTAAATGATCAGGTTTATATCCCATGTAATAACAGCATATAAATTTTAAGTGTTAGTGAGTCATTCAAGAAGAATGTGTGGTTATATAACTACCTGGGAGCTAACAAGCTACCCACTCTCAATGGAAATGACTCTCAGGCCTATGTTTAATGACAAAGAGATGCACTCGTATCACGTATGTCTACCCTGACCGGGATAGACACCCTGCTTTTTCCACCTCAGCCAGACACATCTCACATTTCCCATATTTTCTGCAATTATGCCTTCTTTAGTGTAGTGTGGTGCTGTTCAAATGCTCAGTTTTAGTCGGGGATAGAGTGTCCTAGTCCTAGCACAGACAGAGCCAGCTCCATGTAGACATGCACCAAGATGGATATAACTGCTTTCCTCAGCAGGAGCTAGGTTTGAGTGTTAGCTCAGTTAGCTCATTGGGAGAACTGGTATCTGCATAAACTTGACTCACTAAGCCCTTTGAATTGCCCTGTTATCCTCCACAGCCGGAGGCGGGAGGTGGCCGCTTCCAAGTAAGTAGAGGATTGGAATCCAGACACACCAATGGCTGTGGTCAACTCTGTCCAGCTGGCTGGATCAAGGACAGTGATGGAAAGTTGTTTCCAGCAACCTTCAGCGTTGACTTGTATATCACTGGTGTTTTCTAGGAAGAGAGTAGTTGATGACTGGGAATAATAACATGGGGAAAGTCACCACACAGGGCATACAAAATAAGTTCAATCCCGAGCATGGTGCTGGGAGGCGGGGAGACATTGGCAGAAGTGGGATGTGGAGCACAGACAAGTGGCTTCCTGTTTTTCCTACTTATTGAGCCTAGAGAGGAGTTCTTTTGGCAGCCCAGAATCAAGGTGCCTCCTTTCAAATTTGGGGATGTTTATATTGTTAACCTGATCCATCAGGTGAACTTAAAACTTCTTATAAACTAGAGGTGAGATCATGGCTTTAGACAGCTTTTACTCTTATAAATAATACATGCTAAACGAAATTACTGATTCGGAGTTCAAGTTGACACGCAATTTGAATGTTCTTGTATTCGGTGACAAAAATTCTGATCTATCATCATGTGATAGCCTGCTAGCAGCGAGCGCTTCAACTTGCAAGTGTTTGTTTTTATTTACTCAGTTCTTTTTTTTTTCTTTTTTTAATATAATTTTCAAGATGTGTCCCCTCAAAACGTGTGAAGGTACCTTAATGAGAGAAGCTGATCTAGCACACTCTGTTCCAACCGGACAGCCCTGGATTGTGTGTACTTTGCTGGTCCCAGGAAGTCTTTTCTTAATTATCTGAAAACATAATTTTATTCCACTTCACCATTAAGTATATTGAAATATTTTTGTCAAAAAGGGCAGGGAATGTCACTCAGTTGATAGAGTCCTTGCCTAGTACTCATGAAGCCCTGGGTGTGGTAGCACGCACCTGCATTCTCAGTTTGGGAACAGAAAGATCAGACTGGCAAGGTTATCCCTGGCAACATAGCAAGTTCAGCCTGGGTTTTACGAAATGTTATCTTGGAAAAAAGGAAGGAAGAAAGGGAGAGAGGGAGGGAGGAGGGAGGGGGAAAAGTTATCTGAATATACTGATAGGATATAGTCAGGTTAGTGAGTTAGGGGATCGTCTGAAGTTCAAGGCCAGCCTGAATTGTAGTGCAGGAACCTGCCTCAAACAATAAGATAAAGAAAAATGGTGTGTGTGTGTGTATAAATGCACATATTACCAATTTTATTATCTATGTTAAGGATCCTTTATAACCATAAAACTGTAACTACACTTTAAAAACTGTATTATTGAAATATAATTTGCATATCATACAGTCCATCCATTTGAAAGATATATGTTTTATTATTTTTTTTTTTTTGATTTTTCGAGACAGGGTTTCTCTGTGTAGCCTTGGCTGTCCTGGAACTCACTCTGTAGACTAGGCTGGCCTCGAACTCAGAAATTCGCCTGCCTCTACCTCCCAAGTGCTGGGATTAAAGGCATGCACCACCACTGCCTGGAGTATTATTTTCACATGGATTTGTAAGCACAGTCAGTTTTCCTGACTCTAAATACCTGACACATACCTGCTCTCTCTTCCTCCCAGCCCTCTAAATCCTAGGCAGCTACTAATGTGCTTGTCTACATTGGCTTATTTAAGTTGTTTCCTATTAGTAGAATCCCGTGTGGGCTGGAGAGATGCTTTAAGAGTTAAATGTACTTGTTATCCTTGCAGAGGACCCAGGTCTGGTTCCCAGCATCTACATGGCAGCTCACAACCACCTATAACACCAGTTTCAGAGGTTCCAGTATCTTCTTCTGGCCTCCTCTGGCCCCAGGCATACCAGTGGTACACATACATACATGTAGGCAAAATACTCATAAACATAAATAAGTGTAAATAAGTAGAATTACATAATAATAGGTTCTTTTTGACCAGCTTCTTTAACTTAGCATAATATTTTGAGATTCAGCTATATGCCATGAATCAGTACTTTTTATATCTTATTCCCTTGGATATATTCATTTCATTTCATTTTATGACTTCACTTGACTATATTGAATTTTTTAGAAACACATTATGCACAAGTCTAGATGATCATCCATATAACAAGGAAAATATTTGGTTCATTCCAGTGTGATTACTAAGAACATGGGAATATGCCAGTCATTTGAAGATGATAAAATAACTATCTTAAGGAAGAGGATGATAACAGGAAAGTATCTGAAAATACTGTGCACACAGAAATTAGTTGTTTCTTAGTAAATATTATACACAGCAGAAGACAAATTTATTGTCCTTCAAGACCAATGTCTAAAGTATAGCCACCAACACTTTAGGTATGTATAACTGCTTGTGACTCGTGGCTGTCCTTTTGAACAGCACAGAGAGCAGTTCCATCATGGTAGAAAGTTCTGTTGGCCATTATTATGTGTCGCACATGGCTACAGACCAGGAAATGGAGTTCCAAGGAGTGATTTAGATGGTAAGATATGGAAAATTGAGATCTCTTCCTCCTGTAGTAATAGAGGCTCAGAAGATGTGTCTTGTCTTGTCTAGCGGGGTTACTATAGATTGAATAAAGAATCTCACTCCTCATGAGCTATGTCGCCAATCCTAAAGATGCTTCCAGTCTTAGACCTTAGAGTAGTGTCTACACAGAGAAAGCATCCATTTATAGCAGCAGAGAACACACATATACAGTCCAAAAGTTCAGGGCATCTGAGTAAAGGACAGAGAATAGTGAAAGCAAAGTATTAAAATTAAAGAGCTATCTTACGAGTTTTTCTTTGTAGCAAGTATCTTACGTTTCATTACTTTAGCCTTGAAAGTCCTGAGCTTTGAGAAGGGGAAACATGCATTGGGAAGTTTGATAGAATAGTTAAACAGTGGACAGAGACTGAAAGAAACATTCAGAATGCGTTACTGAAGGCCAGGATAAAGTCGCCATCATGTCCAGGCACAAATATGTTAATGGTGGGAACCGGAAGGAAAGCTTAAACTTGTAGAAGCATCAAACCATTGAATATCCCAACATTTGCCAAGTTCACACTTGAGAACTATACAAGTGAAGTAGAAAAAAAAGAAATCACAGAGCATCTCATAAGTAATTTTGACTAATTTAAAGCTATCCTTGGCTGCAAAAGCCACAGGTTGGGCATGCTCAAAAGAGTCACGTGACTCGGACGGGCGCCTCCATGATTGAATAGGAGTCGGATAGCCAGGAAAAGAGGGATCTGATAAAGACGGAGGATAGAGCCTGTAAGAATCCAGCAGTATTAGGACCGGGTTAGTGTGAAATGCCAATTTTAGAGAAAGAAAAATAATTATAACCAGAAAGAAGTTATTCTGTTTCAAAGAGAAATGACAACATTCTCCAAAAGGGCAGCTTAGCTGTAAGAGACGGAATGCTTGAATGCCTAGCACGTACCAAGTAGTATGTGGGCACCTAGTATATTTATCCTTTTTAATATTCATACATTTCTGGAAAGATAAGTGCATATTGATTATCCATGTTGCATAGATGAGAAAAATCAAAGTTTATAGTGGTTAGTGAGAGGAAAGCTGCCATCCACTAAAAGGCTGCCCATTGTTTCATTATTGGCACAGTCCCAACTCTGAAAACTTCTTGGAACCTGTTGATTATAACTTTGTAACCAGATTGCTTCCATCCTCTGAACTGGACCGTGCGGTGTTCTCCTTCCCAGGCCCCCCACCACTGCAAGAATGTGCGCTTGCTATGTGAAAACCACTGTGTCTTGTTACTCTTATCTTCTGATGGGTAGATGTGGTAAGTTCCCCCAGTATCTCTTCCTGTCATCTGAGTTTTGTGTCATTCATCATCCAGTCTCTCAATTGGATTCAGTTGAATTCAACCTGGACTCTGAATTGTGATGCCCAGAATAGGCTTGGTTGTTCAGATGTAGTCTGATCAGTATAGAATTTAAATGGTACATTTTTTTTCTGTTAGTAGAAATTTAGAATCTGTGTTCAATTATTCATTCATTTATCTATTATGTATTTTCCATTTACCATACAGTAGGTAATTTGTAATTACTTAGAACTGAACAAATAATAGTAATTGATCATAGGAGTTAATTTTAATACTTTGCACGCATATTTCTAAACATAAATAATGTGAAATATTTTACACACAAAACCTTTGTATCAAGTACAGTTCTGGATACAGAAATGCTACTTAGTATCTTTCTCTGAGAGCAGAAAGGATTCTGGGTTTTTAATGAAGCAGGCATAAGCAAGGAAACTAAAGAATTCAAAGGGGAGCAAATACTTAAATATCTAAAACTCAGCAAGGCAAGAATGGCTTGTGAAAAAATTGAACATCAATGGTATTTAATTTAATAATAATCTTCATTATCTTTTAGATTAATGAAAGTATAATTAATCTTTCAAGAAATTAAAGTTGTTACATGAAAAGAAGGGAAGTGGGTGACGAATATAGGAAGCAGGTGGGGAGTTTCCTAGGTGAAATTCCTGATCCATTGAGGGTCAGAAAACATTCCTTTGCTGGTTGTATGAAGCAGTAATTAATAACCAGGACAATTCCTTCAAAGTAGCATGAGGAGAAGAGGCTGGACCTACTGAAATATTAAAACTTAAGAGTATTGATTTAGAAAATGTGGAAAGAATACTTGACTATGCAGGTTGATTGAATAGAAAATATAAAAGCAGGTGCAAAACCAGAAGGAAAAAAATACTTATTAAATGTGAGGCTGGAAACTAGTGTGGAAAAGTAGATATTCAATAATAAATTATATGTATTCATGAGTTAGTCATCTATACATAAAAAATGTTGCATTCTTTCTTGTTTGTTGGTTTAGTTTTGGTGTTTTGAGATAGGGTCTCACCATGTTGCCTAGGATGACCTGGAACTCACTGCATAGCCCAGAGTTTCTTCAAATTCATAATTCTCCTGCCTTATAACTCTGATCTCTTGAATTATAGTCTTGTACTAATACAACAAGCCAGACTGTTGTGTTACTGTCTTGTAGTGTATAAACAAAAAATGCAAATGGAACAAAAATAATGTAATCTTGGAGATTAAAAACAGGAACCTACTAGATGAAACTCTGACACGGTTTTGTTTGCTTGCTTGCTTCTAAATCAAGACAGAATGTCACTATGAAGAATGTTGGGAGCTGGGAATTCTTATGTAAATTCTCTATCCTGATGCCTTAGTCTTATTATTGTTGTTGTTATTATTCTTAATTACTCCATGAGTAGAGTGTTTCTTCTTAGAATTCAAAACTAAAATGTCATATGGAAAGACTAACTAACTCATTTTACTAAATAAAACTATAACTGCTGTGGTCAGAAAAATCTTAAGACTATTCTATAAGAAGACCATCACATAGAGCTACAGAAGCAGCTGGCCTAACAGATGCATGAAAATCTAACAGATAAACACAAGAAATATAAAAATCCAGATAACTTGATACCTATAAAATATTTCACTTCTAGCAATTGAATCCAAAGATATT
Source organism: Montemys delectorum (assembly GCA_019843815.1). Classification (NCBI taxonomy): domain Eukaryota; kingdom Metazoa; phylum Chordata; class Mammalia; order Rodentia; family Muridae; genus Montemys; species Montemys delectorum. The sequence goes on along the minus strand of JADRCD010224275.1, from coordinate 56,170 downwards.
GATATGGTTGGAATGCAAAAGAATTTAAAAGTATAATTTAAAAAATGACCAGTGAACTCAAAGACAATTCTGATAGACCTATGAATAAAGTAAATATGTCATTTTAAGACTTGGGCAAGAAGTTCAAGACCTTTGAATGAGAAATTCAACACCTTAGAATGAAAAAAAATGAGCAAAGAGAGATCATGGAGAAAAGACAACTTATACAAATAAAACCCCCAATATATCGTATTAGAACCAAACAGCATTCATTCACTAGACTAGGCAGAATAAGGAATATGAGAGATTGAAGATTGTTGAGGATTTATTGCATTCAGCGATAGTGAGAAAAGTAGTCTTGACTATAACATTTAAGGCCTGTGTAATGTGATGCATACCTAATTTTTCATTTAGAAGAAGAAACTGAAATACAGATTTAAAGGCATAGAACGACACTTCAATGAAAAATTGATTCAGTGAAACTAAACCATTCAACTTTCACTCAAATGAAGTAAGCGAATGTTCACTTATAAGAAGCATTTATAATCCCAGGCCATGGAAACCAGGCAAGAAAAATCCCAAATGCTACAAAAGAGAAGTGCTAAGTCATTTACAAAGGAAAACCTATCAAAATAAAAGCAGGCATCCCCACAAAAATCCTAATAGGAGAGCATATACTGGTATATATCACACTCCCAAAAGAGATGATAAAATTACCATATTGACAAAGTTACCATTTAAAACAAGGAGAAATGAAGGCTTTAAATGATAGGCATTAAACTAAAGCAATTCATAACAAACCAGCATTAGAGAAGTTACATGAAGAAATACTATACACAGAAGAAGAAAGATAAATACAATCATTACAGTGAGTAAAATAATTTTAATACTGAAATAAATAAGAGCATTAACTCAGTGAACCTCTAAGATTTAGAAGGCAAATATTTAATTACCATCCAATAAAAATTCTTAAAAGTCTAACTATGGTATTAAAAAGAATAGAGCTTGTATGAATTTAAAAAAAAAAAAAAACAGTATCCAGCTGTTTGCTGTCTTCAAGAAACTCACTTAGTGTCAGAGATGTACAAACATAATGAAAGGACAGAAAATGATGTTTCAAGTAAGTAGAACCTCAAAGCAAGCTGTGACAGCAGTACTTATATCCAAACAAGAAAATAATCAGAAGTGAAGAAATTCATTACATGTTAGAGAAAGAAACAATCTATCAAGATAATATAATTATTATAAATGTTTTTATACCATATGTTGGCAAAACCAGCCTCATAAAATAAACTGTACTAGACATAATGAGGCAGGTAAGTCAGGAATAGTGGGTGACTTTAATATATCACTGTCTTCAATAGATAGATATTGCAAAGGAAAGATCAATACCCTTCATAGTTAAGCTGAATCATAGCTGAGACAGTCATAATGGACATCCACATAATGGTCCATCCAACATTTGTAGAATATACATTCTCCTTCACAAACTAATCTCCAGAACACATTATAGTTTAGGCCATAAAACAAGTCTTAACAAATAAAAGTAATGATTTGTTATAACTTACTAGATTATAATAGAGTAAAATATATATATATATATATATGTATATATATACATATATGTAGATACATGCACACATACATATATAAATACATATACATACATACAGAAATTATACAAACACACAGGCATTGAACACACACTTTGGAACAGTCAGTGGTTCATGAAAGAAATCGGGAAGAAACTCAAATAAAAGTCAAATGAAAATTAAAAGATAATCAGAAACTTTGCGACCCAACAGAGGCAGTTCTGAAGTTTATAGCTTCGAGTGCCTACATTAAAAGACAGCTAAAAAGATCTTCTGCAACCAAGTGGTACATTTCAAATTCATACCCAAGCCCCAAATTAGTAGATGTAGGCATATATTTTTCTTAACCTACTTTAAAAGGGTTCAACCTCCCCTGTAGCCCACCAGAGGTAGTAGAAAAGTTATTAAGATGCAGGGGAAATGGACCTGTTTAGAAATAGTTCTTTGGGGTGATTCCAGTCCTCACTGTTCTTACTCCCGTCTACTAGCAAACACCAAACAGGAACCAGCAGCTACAGGTCAATCCAGAAGAAATGGCGATGCCAACCGGCTCATCTGCAGGAGTGGCAAGAAGCCCCAGGAACCTCAGGAGAAGATCTTTAGAGCATTTCCTGCTATGATGTCACCACAAGTGAAGCTCAACAATGCAATGTAAGGTGAGCCAATACATGCCTGTAGTCAGCAAAACTCGCAAGGCAGAGCCATGCAAACCGATGCTTGAGCTTCCACTGTCTGTTGGTCATGTTTATATTCCCTCTAAACATCATGCATCTTTTTACCTGTCTGCTATAGCAAAATGTCCTTTTACCTGTATCTGCTTTAGCAAAACATCCTTTCACCTGTGTGCCCAGCAAAACGTCATTTGACATAAACTGACTTTCCAAAGAAACCAGAAGTTTCCACTTCAAGTAGATGTAAAGCAATAATAAAGATCATGGTGGAAATGAATGTAATGGAAACTGTAAAACAATGCAGAAAATACCACCAAGTGTTAAAGGTAAACAAGATTGGCAAACCCTTAGCTGAACTAACCAAAGGGTGGGAAAGGGAGGAATTAACCAAAGGAGAGAGAAAGAGAGATGATCTAAATTAATAAAATTAGACATAAAATGGAGATATGGCAGTTACCACTGAAATGTGATAAATCACTAGGAAGTTTTTTTTTTAAATAAAAAAAAAAAACCTGGAAAAAATGGGTAAATTTTTAAATACACTAGCAAAATTTAACTAAAAGAATATAAATAGCCTAAAATCTGCAATAAAAATGAAATTAAAGCATCAATAAATCATTGTTTAACATAAAAAATTCCATGACTGGTTGGCTTTGATTCTTAATCTTGCTAGATTGTTGAAGATCCTCAAACTATAAAAAGAACGGCAAGAAATGCCTGTAAATTTATTCTAAAATGCTATGATTAATCTTATATAAAAACTAATACAAATCTCCTTGATGAAAATAAGCCAGAAAAATACCTTAATAAAACACTAACTTATTTCAACAATACATTATAAATATGATGCACTTGGCATATAACTTTAATTTCAGCATTCAAGTTACTGAGGCAGGAGGATCATTACAAGTTGAAGGGCAGCCTGGTCTTCATAGTGAGTTCTAGGCTAGTCAGAGCTGCATAATCATGTTTCATTCCAGGCATGAAGGACAGGTCAAATTAATCCATGTGAGTAAAAAGTGAAGTATACAAATAGAATCAAAGTGGCTTGATTATTACATCAGTGACTGTGGGAAATGTGTTTGAAAGAATTCAGTACCTATTCATGATGTACTCCAAAGAAACTGATAATAGACGCAATAACATAATTAAGGCCATATACAAAAAAAAACTATGGCCAACATTGTACTAAATACCGAAGAAAAGAAAGCATTTCCTCTAAAATTAGGAATGTAACAATGATTTTTTTTCACCACTATTAACCAATATAATGTTCAAACTCTTAGCTAGGAAAACAAAGCTAGAGAAATAAAATTGGGTGCAAATAAGAAAGAAGAAGTCAAATGTGTTACAGATGTTGTTATGCACATCTTAGTGCTAGACCCTGCAGGCCCCACAAGGAAATTCTTAGATCTGGTAAACTGAAAGTACCAGGTTAACATTTTAAAAAAAAAAACACAGCAGTTTTTCTGTATACCAATGATGTACCTGCTGAGAAAGTAATCAGGAAAATATTCCCATTTATAATTGCCTGAATAAAAGAAATTCTAACAAGAAATATAACCAAGGAGTGAGAGACTTCTTTCCTGAAAGCTGTGAGCACTGGAGAATATGCTAGAAGATTAAAGACTTCTCATGTCCATGGATCCATGAATTAATATTTTTCACAGAATCTGTCTTACTGAAAGCAATCTACAAACTCAACATAATCCCTATCAAAATCCTATTGATATTTTTTACAGAAGTAGGAAAAATAATCCTATAAATCTTTTAGAAGCGTAATGGGGGCAGAGGGGAAACGGGCCCCTGAACAAAAAGGAATAGTGTTGGAGGTACTAGACATTGATTTTGAATTGTTCTACAGAGCCATCAGAACAAAAAACAGACCCCAGAATTGACACAAAACCGAAATATAAACCAATGGAATAGAATACAAGACCAAGATTGTTGGAAAAAAATACTAAAAAGACAGCCTGTGTTGTCTTCCTGCAGTTTCAGTGTTTCTGGTTTCGCATTTCCATTTCTGATCCATTGGTTTTAGTGCAAGGTAACAGATATGGGTCTAATTTCATTCTTCTACATGTTGACACCCAGTTTTCCCAGCATCATTTGTTGAAGATGCTCTTTCTCTTTCTCTAGCTTATGTCTTTGACATCTTCATCAAATATTAAGCAGCAGTAGTGGCACACACACACCTGGGCAGTAACCAACAGTTCTCAAATTGGATTTAAGACATGCTCAACAAGAGGGAAACTGTGCTCTGTTCTAGAAACCTAACTGCCCAGAGCTTGTGAAATCAAGGATCTTGGAGAAGAACCTACAACCACCATTTTACTAAACCAGCACAATCAGACAAATGAAGTGTGTGACGATTCCTGATGAAATGATTGGTTTTTTGGAAGGGAAAAAAGATAAAAATTTACACGTCAGATGGACATATTTTGCTGTTATTATGAATAGGAAGTAACTCCTTTACATTGCTATGTGGGAGCTAAAATTGGGAAACCGTCAAGGAAGCAATTTGTTTGTACTAATATTCTCTTTGTATATGTGCATGTTCTCCCCTACCCCATATATACATGCGTGGTTTTGTATATATGTTGAGGCCAGAAGTCAACTTTGGGTATCATTCATGAGCAAACATACATTTTACCTCTTGAGATAGTCTCTAACTTGACTTGTAACTCCCCGATTAGTGTAGATTTGATGGCCAGTGTGCCCCTGGGATTCTCTTCTGTCTGTCCCCAGGGCTGGGATTACAAGCATGAGCTACCATATCTGGCTTTATTCCATAGCTTCTGAGTATTTAACTCAGGCCTTCTTGCTTGCATGTCAAGTATTGCTCCAATTGTGATATATCACTAGCCCCTGTAGTTTTTTTTTTTTTTGTACATTCTGTTTTTATTAATATATCCCAAAGATAGACCAGCTATATGCAAAGTGTGTTGTATATGCAAGAATATTTCTGGCAACATTGCTGAAAATATAGAAAGAGTGTAAATGAGGACTATTTAAAGAAACAGTAATATAATTCTATGCATAATTCATGAGTAGAAAGTTTTGTCATTATAACACAGAAGTCATGGAAATTCCAGTGTCTGATTTTCCTCAACATGTTAATGTTTTCCATCAACTAACAGTGATTTCAAGTGCTTTTTATTCTGTGATCTCCCTCTGAAGATGATTACATTTTTTCAACACTGCCGGGGAGTCTCCAACCATATTTAGTTAACATCTGTTCCATATGCTGGAAGGTGAGAGTAGGGTACCACAATTTAGCTCCCAGAGAATGCTGATCTGTGGTTTGATAACAATCAAATGGTAGAAGGAGAAAAACAAGCAGGACCTGGAAGGAAGCTTTGTGGGCAACCTGCTTGTTGTGCAAGTATGAGAACCTGAGCCTCTATCTCTAGGAAGATAGGGTGGCACCTGCCTCTAACCTCAGTGCTGAGGGCATGGAAGTAGGTGGATCCCCCAGGGGGCGGGGGGCGGGGCTTCTGGCCAGCCAGTATAGTCAAAATGGCCAACTTAAAGTTTAACAAGAGAGACTCTGTTTCAAAAAAAATTGATACATGTTGATACAAGAAGACAACACTGACCTTCCTTCACGCACAGGCAAGCCGACGGACACATATACCATGCATGCATCAACACCCTAAACAAACAAATATATAACAACAACAGCAAGATAGAAAGGAACGAATGGGCACTGTAAAGGGTAAAATATCAAATTGGGCATGTGTTAGTTCTGGGAAACAGATATGCCACAAGTTCATCTATACAAGGACATGGATGTTTCTGCTCCAGTTATCATCAGTATTGGTTGAGAATTTAACAGCTGTTACTACTTTTTGTTTTGTTTTAAAGTTTGCCTCCATCTCCAGCCTTGGGTGCACAAAGGAAGAATTACCAGAGAAAAAGCCTTCCAACTTGACTAAGCCCTCAACTCATGTAGAAACAGGAGGGCAGATCTGAGCAGAGGTAGAGAGATAAAATTCACTTCTGTGAGCCTCAGGAGAGAACGGAGTCTGCTATTACCTCTAAGGCTCAACTTCAAAATCAAGAGCCATAGGAGAAGGGCAGCCATCTCCAAGAGTATAAGCTCTATTATTTTTCTCAGCAGTCTAATTTTACAGAAACTGAGAATTTTTTAGATCTGTCCTTACAAAATATCTGCATTTAGAGTAGATTTACTGGCTAACTAAAACAGATAGCTTCTTAGTTCATGCAGAAGTGCCTGTAATGTTTAGCTGTAAAGGGGGAAAAAAAATAAAAGGATTTAAACCAGTCATCTCTATATAATTAGCTTTGGTAAAACAAACTCAGCAAACAAAGTGCACCATGGAGTAAAACAGTGTCAAAATATGTAAGGTATGGTTATTCTCCAGAGGTCTCTGTGCTCTTCCATAAGGCTGAGTTTGTGCTAAGCCAGAAACTGACTTTCTAAACTCATGTGTATCTGTTTCATTGGTTATGTATTTGTATGTGTATGTCTGAGTGTGTGTGTGTGTTTGTGTGTGTGTGTGTTTGTGTATGTTTGTGTGTGTTTGTGAGAGAGAGAGACAGAGACAGAGACAGACAGAGACAGAGCATATGAATGTTACAGAACAAATGAGGACCTGGAGAATAGCTTGTGGGAGACAGTTCTATCCTTCTACCCTGTGGGTCCTGGGGATTAAACCAAAGTTATTAGGATTAGTGGTAGGCACTTTTACCCAGAGAATCATTTTCACTGGCCCTAATTCTGTATCCAAATTAACATTTATTTTCTACAGAATATATACAGAAGTGATCTATCTTATAACTTCTGTATTAGTAAACACTGAAAAATTGCTCATTACTATTAGCTAGTTAGAGAAAACCACAGTGATGTTTCATTCCTACTATATACGATTTTTAAAAAATCTAAGAATTGACAAGGGTATAGACTAATTAGAGACCTCATATCTCACTACTGGGAATGTAAAATGGTATAGATGCTCTGGAAAGCAGTTTGGAAAAGCAATTGTTTGTTTTTATTTATTTTTTTAAACAGGGATTCATAGAAATGCTGAGGCTGGCCTCAAGGTTGCTATGTAGCTGAGGCTGGCTTCTAAGTGCTGGATCTACAGGTGTGTGCCACAATGCTCAGGGGTATTATATGTATAGTGATCATCAGAGTCCAAGCGTCTATGAACACATGTTCACGTGGTAACAGGCACAGCTGCATTCCCAACAGCAATTTTCATAGTGGGGCTAAAAGGGCTGTTTTCCTGGGAGGCGGAGCCTGAAACAAGCCTCCATGGATCTTGGGGATACTTCTAGGCATTCCCAGGAACTGGCAGAAGCAGAGATTGTTTCTGGGTAGACTCTGGGTAGTGGCTGCTGTCATGAGACCTGTTGGAGGCGGTCCAAAGGGAAACCTAGTTTCTGCCAATAGGAAGACTTGTGAAGACTTGATTTTTTTTTTTCTAGATTGTGCATTTAAGGGAATTTCTCCTTGTCATATGAATGATTGGCTCCGTTGCTATGCTTTGAGAAAGACTTATTACATTTATTTATTTACTTATTACATGCCACACTGTTTATATGAAGGTCAAAGGGCACCTTGTGGGAATCCTTCTACCCCCATGAGGGCCCCAGAGATTGAACTCAAGTTGTCAGCTTGGTCGCAAGTAAATGCGACCTGCCTGTCAAATGTCTTACTGTTCCCACTCCCACTACTGTTTTACACACACACATACACACACACACACACACACACACACACACACACACACGCCTTGTTTCTTGTTTCTTGACTGGAACAGACTTTTTTGTTTGTTTGTTTGTTTGTTTGTTTTGGTTTTTTGAGACAGGGTTTCTCTGTGTAGCCCTGGTGTCCTGGAACTCACTCTGTAGATCAGGCTGGCCTCGAACTCACAAATCCACCTGCCTCTGCCTCCCAAGTGCTGGGACTAAAGTCGTGTGCCACCACTGCCCTGCTGGAACAGACTCTTAGCCTCTTAAAACCTGTTTAATAGGTTGGAGGGAGACAGTTCAGTAGAATACTTGACTTGTGTGTGTATTCATTGTTCCTTCCTCAGCATCACACATACACCACACACATACACACATACATGCATTCACACGTACACACACACACACACACACACACACACACACATCTAATAGCAACTTAGATGAACTAATACCTGAAAATGCTTCGGTTTCAGGCTAATTTACCGAATCTACTTAGTCTCAGTAATTCTGGATTATTCCTCCTACTATTCACAAGCTCAACACTGACAATATTATGTCTCGGACAGAAATATGACCTGACCACATGTATCCCAGATGACGTAAATATATTGTTGAAAAACTAATATATGTAAAGACACAGATAAAATAAACCCTGAGAAGTCAAAATATACATCACTATTTCATCAATTATATCTAAAAAAATCAAGTCCCTAAATATTTAAACAGCTCCAAAGGCATATGAAAGAGCAGGTAGTTGTTTAGTAGAATTTGGGCTGCATGTGGTGCAAGAAGGCATGAAGCCTATGGTTCCATGAATGGCACATAGCTACCTGCCACTGAGCTGTAATCTGAGGCCTTCCACCTCTATTCTCCCCACCCCTGTGTGTGTGTGTGTGTGTGGCACACATTTTTGCATATGTGTGTGTCTGTATGTGCACATGTAGAGGGCAGAAGAGGAAGTGAAGTCTCTTCATGTGCCAGTCTCCACCTTAAATTTTGGCAGAATTTCTCACCAAACCTAGTGCCGTAAGAAGACTAGCTGCCCAGTGAGCTCCTGCAGTCTGCCCTCACAGCCATTCCCACCCCCTCATATCCAAGGCACGTGCAGCTGTGCCTGGCCTTTACATGGGTGCTGGGATCTAAACTCAGCTCTCTTCCCATTGATCCATCTTCCCAGCCCCTGGAACACTTAAAACGCAAGGGGGAAAAAAAATGGAAAATGAAGGAAAAGAAAATCACAAATAAAGGAAAATAAATTGGTAAACAACTTTGAGTATGTGTTAAAAAAAATTACCAGGAACTTCAGAAGTTTTATGACTACAAATTATTTTAACTAAAATAGCAAAGTATCTTTGTTACCTTTTAAATATTTTCTAAATTAATAAGTTCATTGCATCTGATATACTCAAGACAAAGAACCATTTTTACTGAAAGTATTTGATAGCTTGCTGTCCTTTTTGTTCAGCCTCTCCCGATTAATTTTCACCTCAGAGTATAAACATTAACTGTAAAGCCCCCCTTTTTCCCCTGGCAATATTAAAGCTATGTGCTTATTTTAAATCTTACTACTAAATTGAGAGTAGATTTTTCCCTTTATTTCCCACAACTACGAAATCATAAATGTCTTGCCAATGTCATAGGTGTCACCAGCACCGCTCACCAAGTGCTTCCACTGTAATTCTTAGCTGAACTCCTCGAGAATTCTCTTACTTAATAGTGAAAAAAAAAAAAGCATCCCTATAAAGTTTCATCAACTGATCATTGAAACAGTCAAATGAGATGAAGCCGTAGAGTGAAATCGTGTTTGGCCATACACAGGAATGGAGTCATAGCGTTGCTACAGGTTGGATAAATTCTGAGGGCGAGGGGCCAAAGAAAGAAGATCACTACAAGGGGCACATGCCATGTGACCCCGTTTATATGAAAGGCTCAGAAGAATACGAAACAATACGAATTTTAAAATTTTCCTTCAACGGCTCATGTTTTTCCCACCAGCCCTACTGCCTGCTCATGTTTATGGTTCTAGCTGTAAAACTCCCTCTTAAGTTTTTTATTGGTTATTTTATTTATTTATGCTTCAAATGTTATCCCCCTTTCTGGTTTCCCCTATACAAACCCCCTATCCCCTCCCCCTGCCTCTATGAGGGTGCTCCCCCACCCACCCCTGCCTCACCACCCTAGCATTCCCTTACACAGGGGCATCGAGCCTTCACAGGACCAAGGGCCTCTCCTCCTATTGATGCCAGACAATGCCATCTTCTACTATGTGTGCAGCTGGAGCCATGGGTCCCTCCATGTGTACTCTTTGGTTGGTGGTTTAGTCCTTGGGATCTCTGGGTGGTCTGGTTGATTGATATTGTCATTCTTCCTATGGGATTGCAAACCCCTTCAGTTCCTTCTGTCCTTGGTTAGGGAAAACTTCCTCTTTTTATACCCCAACACATTCTTTTTTTATTATTAGATGTTTTCTTTATTTACAATATCTCCTTTCCCAGGTTCCCCTCCAAAAAAATAAAATAAAATAAAAAAACAAAAACTAAAACAATACCCTGTTCTCTCCCCACTCCCCCTGCTTACCATCCCACCCCCTCCTGCTTACTGGCCCTGGCATTCCTCTACACTGGGGCATAGAACCTTCACAGGGCCAAGGTCCTCTCCTCCCATTGATGACTA
>JADRCD010224275.1:0-45434 GCA_019843815.1 Montemys delectorum | reverse complement strand
TCTCCTTTCCCAGGTTCCCCTCCAAAAAAATAAAATAAAATAAAAAAACAAAAACTAAAACAATACCCTGTTCTCTCCCCACTCCCCCTGCTTACCATCCCACCCCCTCCTGCTTACTGGCCCTGGCATTCCTCTACACTGGGGCATAGAACCTTCACAGGGCCAAGGTCCTCTCCTCCCATTGATGACTGACTTGGCCATCCTCTGCTATACGCATGCTGCTGGAGCCATGAGTCCCCCCATTTGGACTCTTTGGTTGGTGGTTTAGTCCCTGGGAGCTCTGAGGGTACTAGTTAGTTCATATTGTTGTTCGTCCTAAGGGGCTGCAAACCCTTCAGCTCCTTGGGTCCTTTCTACACATTCTTACTTCTGATGATGCGTGCTAGTAGTATTTAAATTTTATTTAAATCATTTGAGTAAAAAAACTTTCATATCCTGAAACATAAATAAATATGGTGAGCTTTTCATGTCTCTGTTAATAGACATAACACCAACCTGGTAACTATTTGGTTTGTCTGTCATCTTCCATTTCTTTAATTAATCTACCACTCTGCTGGCAAACCCAGAAGTCCTGAAACTTTCCTGAGTGTGTCCTGAACAGCCACTTGGAATCATTCAGAGTCTGCCTACCATGTGAGACCTATTTGTCTCCCCTGGTAAGAGTGTATCCAACTGGAGTAAATGCTAGTAGAATATGTAGGGTCTTCAATTGTCTTTTGCTTGTGTATTTCTTTAAGGAGAGGGTCAACGAAGCGTAATCTGTATCACTTCCAATACCCAAATGATACTTTACATTGTCTGAAAAGTCAAACCTTCATAGAGCAGTAATAATTGTGGATTGTTAGATTTCTACACTTCCTGGCAACCCGAAAAAAAAAATCTCATTTTGTGTTTCACTTTTTGCCCACCCCTCTGCTCTCAAAACTGTAAGACATCACTCATTAGCAGATCAGAAAAGAAGCTTCCAATTTCTGTGGCTTATTGGCGAAACAGCATCTTTTTTTTTTTTTCTTTTTTGTGATGTTTTTTCCTTAAAGCATTCAGCTTTGTGGGAAGAAGCTGTGGCACCGTAAATATTAAACCTGCGTCCTTCGTATCCGTGATAAGCAAAATAGCTGTGAATGGCCAGAAGGCAGACTTGCCATGTGCTGACCTGTTGTATGAGTATCCATGTAAAAAGGGAAACTGGAAGGATTTTTCTTAGCAACATCAAGTGCTAAAGTTCATAAGGTTAGAAATGATTTTATTCTGACTCAAAACTCATAAGTAATTTTTAAAAAGTATTTAATTACAGTTGTCATTTCTATGGTTTCTGATGAGCGAACAGTAGGGAGAGAACCCCCGAATGCTCCCCTCACCTTTGAATAAATGTTATATTCTTGAAACAGTGACCTTATCTGGTGACAGTAGTGGGAAAGTCAGCATCTGATTCCCAAAGTATTTCAGTTCATGCATAATAGCTCACCTTTTAAATTTTATAGCATTCTGAAGTGAGCCCTTCTGCTTTTAGTAGTGATATAAGGCTAACTTAAGTGAGTAATATGTGCCCTCAATATTTTTGTTGATTTAAAAGCAGAAAAATCATAACCAGGAGTGGTGACACACTCCTTTAATCCCAGAATTTTGGGGGCAAAGGTAAGTGGATCTCTGTGAGTTTGAGGTCAGCCTGGTCTACAGAGTAAGTTGTAGGACAGCCAGGGCTACACAGAGAAACCCTGTCTCAAACAAACAAACAAACAAACAAACAAGAAAGTAGAAATGCCTTTTGGGGAGACTTTGCTGCTCCGTTTTTGTATTAAAATATATTTCGAACATCTCAAAGAAAGAGCAGAGACTAATACAAACAGTATGCATGTGCCATTGCATGGGTTAACAAGTTACCAGTTTGACAGGACTACTGTGTATTTTAAACAATAATAGTGATATACATAACATTCATATCATCATATTCTATTATCTTTCTTATTATAACACCTTAGTTTTGATTCCTCAGAAATTTTTACATTATTTTGAGTGATAAATCACATAATTCCATGAATGTGGTCCTGTAGTTTATGTGGGGGGATTTTTTGCTTTGTTTTTTTTTTGTTTCTTTTGTTTTGTTTTGTTTTAGTACTTGGGATGAAACCTATATATGCTAGGCAAGCACTCCACTTTTGAGCTGTTTCTTGGCCCTCTACACTCTTTTCTATTGATGTGTCCCATGGCATTTCATTTATAAAATGACGCCCTAACTTGCTTACACACTCATTTCTTTGTAGACAGATTGTTTCAATTCCTCAACTATTAAAAGTAATAGCACAGTGAGCACTCTTGCGACCGTCTCTTTGTGTACATGTGTGAGTTTTTGTCTGGCTAAATACCTGTGAGTGGAACTGCCCAGACCGTGCGTGCAGACCAGCTATGCTAAATGCTGCCCAATTGATCTTTGAAGTGGCTGTGGCTGCTTACATACCAATCCCTTGCCATTGTAAACTTTATGGAGATATAATTTATATGCCATAAATATATATATCACTTGTAATGATACTCAGGTAGGGTTTAGCATATTTATAGAGTTTTACAGCTGTTACCTAAATATGACCTTACAACACTTTAATTTCATCACACATCCCCAAGCAAAAACATGGGACCCACTGGGATATATTCAAGGAAAATACAAACATCTACAAAGATAATATTATTCACAATAGTCAGAACGTCCATCAAATGACAATTGAATAAACAAAATGTAGTGATTTCACTCATCAAGAGAGTAGAGAAAGGGATACAATATACATGAAACTCCAAAGCATCATGCTAAGTGGAATCAGATAGTTATTGAACGCTTAAACATGATAACGTATATACAAGGTTCAGAATGGGTAAAGGCATGGAGACAGAAAGCAGAGTTATTGTCAGATTTGGCTGAGAAAGAAAGGGGAAAACTGGACCCATGACCTCCCTTAAGCACTGCCTTTTCCACAGCTTAGTTTGTTTATTGGTTGTATGATTTGTTTGGTTTTGTATTTCGCTTTTTGAGGTTTTAAAGAATGTAGGTTATAGTCTGCTGTCTTCCACATCGTTTGCTAGGAATTTTGCCTCTTTGCTCTGTTCCTTTCCTGTGTAGAAGATTTGTAATTTCCTAGACTGTATTTGCCACATTGGATGGCAGATGGTTATTTCTTTGCTCTGTGAGCCCTTTTCATGAAGTTCTTGTCTATCCTGTCTCTTGAAATGCTTTGCCTTTATTTTTATCTAGCAAGGATTTCCCCCTATTCTGTGAGGTGTCTCTTCCTTCCAGCTTGCTTTGTTATATACCAAGTAGATACAAATTAGCATCGCTGAGGTCTGAACACCATTTTAATGACTGTTGAGTATCTTTTCACGTGTTTTTATCATTTCTTTTTTTCCTTTCCTTTTTGAAATGTTTTTTTTTTTATTACTTTTTTGGAGGTAGATGATGAAATAGGGTCTCACTATGTAGGTATTCCTGACTGACCTGGATCATGTTGTGTCGACCAAGCTGGCCTTGAACTCACAGGGATCCACCTGCCTCTCCCAAGTACTAGAATCAAAGGTATATGCTACCATGCCCGGCTTATTTCTGTATTTTCTTCAGAAAAAAATCCATCTATATCCTTTAACAGTTTTAAGATTGGATTTTAGTCTTCTTTTTCTTATTGAGCTGCATGTGTCCTTTACCCACCATGAATTCGACTTTCTTACCAGATATAGAACCTGCAGACAGACAGTTTCTCTGTCGGTTATCATTTTATCTTCTTGATACTCTCCAAAGAACAAAAGTTTGTTTGTTTCAGTTTTGGTTTTTGTTTTAGCCTAGCCTGGCAATGCTTGTTTATATCTAATTCCAGCATGGAGAGGCCAAGCCAGGAGGATGCCAAGTGAAGTATGTCTTTAGGTACATAATGAGACTCTGTCTCAGTTTAAGAAATGATGACGCCTAGGACATCCATCCTTTCTGTTATAGCTCAGCATGCCCAAGAAGTCATCCCGGAGGCGAAGCCGAGAACATCCACCCTCTGGTTTTCTCTTTGGAGCTTTTAGCCCTTACATTTGAATCGTTGCTATGGAATCACACATACATTGGGAGGTGAAACTGCTTCATTGTTTTGCATGTGGATGTGTCTTTTGTCAAACTTCCTTTTTTTTTTTTTTTAACCTCTTCAGCCTTGTTGAAAAATCAGCTGAGACATATAAGGGTGTATTTTAAAATCTGAATTCTCTTTCCGTTTACTGAGGAGTTTAAAATTTTGAATTTCCTCTGTCTAGCCTTGTTCTCTTAAATTTTAGTTGTAAACCTGCACCTCTGTTGTTAAATTTATTCACAGATGGTTTTTTATTAATGCTATCACAAATGGAATTATTCACTTAATTTACTTCTAAATTATATTGATATATTGGTAGGATATAGAGAAGTGGGTGACTTTAGATGTTGGTATCTTAGTCTGAAATCTTGATGAACTCATTTCACATATTTAATAGCTTTTAAAATCTATTCCTCAGGGCTTTGTATACAAGACCCAAAACAAAGCTTGCCTATGCTATTGAGTCTCTAACTTCAGTGGCTATGAGTTTTAATTTCTCTTATATCTGCTTGTTCTTACTCTACTTCTGCCTCTTTATGATTTCTTATTTCTTTGTACCAGAAATTATTTCATCATCTCTGACTTCAGAAATCTTAAATGTACTTCCCTAATGTCATTGCCAGATGGTTTCAATAAAACTAATTTTGTGTGGAATGTATCAGTTTTCCGACAGTTGGTTTGTTGATTGTTTTGAATACCTTCGTTAGTATCCCATTCATGTGCTCTTTGGAATGTGGTTCATTCCTCAATATGATAGTCTTTCAGTGGTCTGTGTCTGGCTTCCTTCACTAAGACTTCAGGTCTTGGGCTAGCATTTGGGTGTTCAGTACAAAGTAATATCAAGGTCTTGGCACTTTCAACCTTGGCCACATCCTTCAAGTAAGGAGACTACACCAGGTCCCAACATCAAACTACAGTGTTACCCCCACATCTCCATGCCTGTGAAATACATTTAATCTTTATCACTATACCAGAACCTAACTGCTGGTTTCCTCTAGAGTTCAGGATGTAGCCACTCAGTCCTGCACGATGTGGTGTATTTTTGTTTCTGAAGTATGTATGCCCGTAATGTCAGTTGCTTTTCTCGATGCTGTAACAACATGTCTGATAAAGGTAGCTCAAGGAAGGACGAGTTTGTTTTGGCTCACGGTTCCAGAGTACAGGACATGATGGTGCTCATGGAACAGCAGCAGGAGCATGAGGCAGCTGTCACCCTGCATCCACAGCCAGGAAGCTGAGAATCACCTCTGGATGTGGGCAGTACTACCCCATGGGCTCACATCCTTGACAGCATACTAAGAGAAACGTGAGCTGAACACCGGCATCCAATTCTCTGATATTCCTAGTAGTAAAATCTCACAACAAACTTACTGCAATTTGGCTGTTGACCATCTTTTCTCTAATCTTTCATGATGCATCCTGACCAGGTGTCATGTTGTAGATGGATCGGTTGGGACTGGGCAGCACATGCTCACTCGTTCTCTGCATTCTTGTGTAGTTGCGACTTTGTGCAGTCATGTCTGACTATTACAAGGAAATGCTTCTTTGATAAGAGATAAGACTAACATATGGATAAAAGGATAAATATTTAGGATGTAGTTATTATGATGGTTTAATGAAGTGGTGAGTTTAGGGTTCTTCTCCCAGATTACAGTGACTTGACTAGCCTCGGGGAGTTGACTAGGTTTCCAGTACAAGGCATGGTTTTCTTCTTGTTGAGATGACCTTAAGTCCAATTCGACAGCTGTTGGTTAGCACCAAGTTGTGTGTGCCCCTTTTGCAAATTGTGCCGTGGCAGTCACTGTTTTAGTTCAGAGGCACAGAGCAGGATAGGACTATTAGTTGCTTGGAAGCTTGCATGGAGCCTTCTGGTACCATGAAAGCTAGTCCTCAGGGATAAAGTGGATAACTTTTAAAAAGTAAAATATGCTATTATAATTGTATGTTCTAAAGGAAAATATATTTTGTTATTCAAAGAAGAGATCACAAGCCTAGTTCTAGAAAAATAAGTGATGACATTAATTGACGGTTTGGCGTCTTCTAACACGTTAGAAGTAGGATTTTTATAATAGACATCTCAAAACAACAATTCTTCTTCAGTAAGTTTTTGGAGATTTGTTAGACCCAAAAGAAAAATAAAAAAGTAGAAGTTTTTAACCCACTATAGAAACTTGAACTTAAGGATGCTGAGTAAGAATGACTGGGGGAGGGTTCTGAGTAGATTTGAATCTGTAAGGACTCAAGGATGAAGATAGCAAAGAGCAGGATTGAGGTGTGCCTCGCGGTGCTCGAGGAGGTCCGTAAGAACCTGGGTGCTCAGGGGGAAGGACTGAGTGCAGAATCCGGATTCCAGCCGGCGTTTCAGGGCTGCATTAGGGTGAGAAGAAGAGAGTGTTCTTAGTGCCCTGCAACTATCTCAGGATACACTGCCGTAGCCTTTTTCTAACTGTAGGAGATGCTTTATTGGAAATCTCAAGTTTGAACTACTCAGACTCTGTCCGTCTCCTATCCCTCTAGGGCCAGCTCAGCCCTTCATCCTGTCAGAGCGCATAAAACAGAGCAGCTTACAATTTGCTACGAAGGGGTCTTAGGGATGAAGCATTTTAATGTCTGCAAAGAGTAGACAGGATCTTCATGTTTAAAGACTCCCATGAAACATTTCAAATTGCACAGATGTGTCTTGGTGCCCTTTGCCAAAATTAATAGATTTAGGCTATGGAGTTAGAAGAAAGCTAAGCATCCATGCCTACCTATCATCCAATAACATTTACTATTTTTAATATTCTTATAGCCTGTGTACTCTTAAACTGAGAATATATTAAGTCAGAAAGGCTACAAATTTTAGACTCTTATAAGTTAACACATAGGGGCAATTTAGATGTATAGTGATAGTCTAGAAATAAATAGCACACGCAGTGATCTAGAGACTACAGCAGGTTGATCGCACGTGGCTGTTTTTACTTGCTTGCTTGTTTGTAATTTTGACTGTTTATCAGTCTGAGGTTGACCCGCCTTTCTGGTCTCAAATAGCTATTCCAAGAGCCCTGATAAAGAATGGCACAGAGGGACTATGGTGGAATAAAACACCAAGTTGAGCTACTTTGCATTCCTCTCATGTTTTGAGAACAAGAATGTCTTAGGCTTTGATAGAATGGCGCAATTTTATATTTTCCATCTGACTACTTTAAAAGGTTCATTGTCTTTTAATTAAACTACAGGGGGAGGTGAACTGGGGGAGAGAGCAAAGATTAAAAGCCATCATGCTGTAAACGGGGTGGCTTTTAGCGACTAGTAGATGAGTGAAGCCACCACCTTAAGCCAGATGAACTACAGCAACAAGTCTTGTGCCTGGAAGCTTCTCCTGTCTGCCTGTAGCAGTAATTTGGAGTTAATTTGTGCAGCTTCACAGTAAAAGACTGTGTTCTTATGTTGTGTGACTCTTCCTAGCATCGCTTCACAGCTGTTAGGTCATCTTCCTTTTGTTCGGTCCTGCACAGGAACCACCCGTCACCCGGTGAAAGTGGGGTAAACAGGTGAGATACGCAGCTTGAGCCAGGCTTAGTGCTCACCACGTGCTGTTTACTCTCCACAAAATGACTCTGTGCAGCAGCCTCTGCCTCCATTCTCCCACTTCCCGCCTTCACCAACAAATGGAGGCCCACTCTTCTCTGGGCAAGTCACACTATTAGGTTGGGCGAGTGTTTGGGTTTCTCTGGGAGTTTTATTGCCTGGCACATTGTCTTGTTTTCCTTTGTCTGCATGAACACTTTTTTTTTCTTTGTGTCTGTTTTTCTCCCTTTGCTTTCGACTCCCCACTTGTCCCCAAATCCTTGAAGCCAATGAGGCTGTGGTGACACCTTCTGGGCAGTGCTGGGAGTGAATTACAGCCATGAGTGAGCTTCATGGTGGTGTTAGCTTACCCACATACAGTGAATAATAGGACGTGTGGTTTGCTTCACCAGAGGAACTGATGCAGCATCCTACTTTGTCTTGGAGTTTCTAGCACTGCTAAATATACCCATGCCATTTCTTGCAAGTGAGCAGAGATTTGCAGTGAGTGAAATTAAAAAACAAAACCAAAAACCAAAACCAAACCAAAACAAAACAAAAAACAAACAAACAAACAAAAAAACAAAAAAACAAGGCCCTACCTGCTTGCTTTCATAATGGTGGTTCTGAGTCAGGCTTGAAAATGAATGTCTACAAAATAAAGGTGAGCAATTACATGGTACTAGAATATCAACATAGGACACTATTGCACGTGTGCTTGCAAGGATATGTGTGTGCATGTGTATGGCAAGACACGGCAGTATCCTGTTACGTAATAGTGCCTTAGAGCAGTGACAACGTGTCCCATAAACAGTCACAGTGAAGGCAGTGTCATCCGTCTCAGCCGCCCACTGCCTGGCCATGTAGAATATAGGTTGCCCGATGCCATTTCTGTGCGCCCATGTCCGTCAGCTGATTTATGGATATACTCCGTGCAGCCTCAGTTGGAGTCCTTTTTCTGAACAGACCCCATCACTCCCACTTCTCCTTCAACACTGATTTAGTTCTTATATTGAAAAATTTTAAGTGATTTCTTCTTTTCATACAGTATGGAAATGATACAAGTTTACAGGTACCTATTTACTTATTTATTTATTTTCTCCTTCCTCCCTTCTTTTCTCCTTTGTCTCTTTCTTTTTCCCCTTTCTTAGTTTTCTTTTCTATCACTACTGACTTACGCTTGAACCTGGAAGAGACTCAAAGGTACGCCTTCTAGTAACATCTCGTGGTAGTTCCAGCAGAATTGGTTTTACTATCTCATCAGGAGAATATTAAAAGAGCCTATGGGGTCTGTTGAATAATCTCTACCCTCTTCCTAATCTTCTGTCATCGTCACTGACTGAATAGCAAATACAGAGGTACCAGACAACAAAGGTGCAACGGGCGGCCATTGCAGCTGTAAAGCTGCCTGTCTTTGCAGTAACTGCACACCTTAGGACGCTGTCACGTGGGAGTACCCAGGACACTAAGCCTGCCTGTCAGAGTGACTGGAGCAGTTGCATGGGCAACCTTTAAAGGACCACCACATGCTTCATCTTTGCTTTCTATGCCGTTCTTCAGGGAAATATTGCTGATTGGGCACATAATATAAGCATTTATGTGTGGTACAGAACCCAATGTTTTTTTTTTTTTTTAAAAATTCTAAAAAAACAAATCAAAGCATAGCCACATTACTTTCTAATTTTGATTTACAAACAGATGGTAGTCCAAGAGAGAGAGAGAGAGAGAGAGAGAGAGAGAGAGAGAGAGAGAGAGAGAGAGAGAGAGAGAGAACAATAATGAAAATGGGGGAGAGGCTTTCCTGAAATTAAAAGAAAGCTGGAAATACCAAGGGTGTGAATAAGTAACAAAGTGTCGCGTGGTAACTGCGGGGATGATGGTTTTATTTGAAGTAGGGGGAGGGAGGGAGAGCCAGAAGGAGGCAAAAACACAATTTGGTCTAAAATTGAATTTCTCTGATAAGGCATTTCAGAAGCGGCTTGTCTTATTCACTCAGCAGCAAAATAATCATATGCGCTTTAATAATCTTTATTTTACAGGAGTGTGTTGCCAGGGTAACAGAGTGTAAGCAGGGGAACAGTACCTTCCAGATCACAAAGGCAAATCTGTGGAAAGAAATTTCTCTCCATTCCTCTTTCCCTTACTACTGTAATAAAGACTCTGATTTTTTCTGCACTATTTAATAATTGCCCATAAACATCCTCCTCTCCTTTCCTATTTCCATATCTGCTAAAACGTGGACAATGGCATAAATCTGGAACTGCCAAGCTCAGTGGGCTAAGCAAAAAACAGATGTGATATCTTTAGCATTTTTATATAATTATTTTTATTACGATTTTACCCTGTCTCCATCCCTTCCATCCGACCATATTCTTATTTCCTTCTCTCTTTAACCAGCCCAATGGTAGTATACCAAAGAAAGGGAACTCGAGGTGGGAGTCTGTATTCGGCTACATTAATCAAAATTTATTAGCCAAGCTTGCCAGCATGGAGATTTGAGGCAAGCAAGGGTTGCAGCTAAAGAGGACAAATTGAATTATAGCGAATGGAGTGACAAGCATTGGGGCCTAAAGCTATAGAAATAATCATTTCTTTATACTCATGAACATAGAGGATGCATAAGGGGGAGGAGGAGTTGAGTAGATAGAGGAGAGAGAGAGAGAGAGAGAGAGAGAGACAGAGAGACAGACACAGAGACACAGAGACACAGAGAGACACACAGAGAGAAAAAGAGCACACACCATTGGGGTCTTTCAGTTTTCCATGGGCCCTGTGCCTGGGAGATCGGCAGATTTGAAATGAGCAAAGTGAGAGATCCCGATGTCTTTCTAGAAGAGAGGATCAAAACTGGCAATTAGAATGTACCTACTGGTCATTTGATTAGATTCAATTCATGACAAGATGTGTTTTTTCAGTAATTACATATAATTATTTTAACCAGGGCTCTAGCCTTTGAAGTTAAATTTCATGGGGTATGGACACGTCTTGAAATTAGATAGAAAAATATTCCAAATAGTCTGTGTTCACATGACTGTTGAAGGTATAGGGAAGAGTTTCAGGTTAAGGACACCCGGGTTGTTTAATACCACTGGTAACAGGATTCGACCTGTTTGTTGTGGCAGAAGCCTTAAGACAGAGAGGACTTCAAAGTGAGATATGAAGACACGCTCTGGTGTGTGGGAAAACAAAACAAGACAAACCATAAAGGACTGAGAGATTGGGCCATAAGCAAAGGACAGTTTTAGGGAGTTTTTGCCTTGCTGACTCTCCTGTCATCCCTGTAACGGGAAGGAAGGAGGTGCCTTTCAAGGAGATCACTTGAACAGTTTAATGAACGACCCATGAATTAAGGCCTACTCTCCAAATGTCTGAGCTATCCAAAAAGCGTAAGCCTAATTGATCAGCCGCTTTGAAGGTGAAATGCCAAAGAGCGAGGGACTTCCTTCTCCGAGTTGGTTGGAACAAATGTTGCATTGTGTACATCTTGAATCAGAGATGGGCCATGTGAATAAAAAATACAATACAAAGTTGTCTTAGCCCCATGGGCTTCCTGGAGTGTTCTTATGATAGTAACGTCAAGTGAGCAGTCAGCCATGCTCTCAAGTACTACAACAGAGAGAGACAGTACCTCCACTAAATGAAAGGTCTGAAACCCAGAGTCTGGAACACTCTCCAAACCCCTTGTAACTTTAGAACTCGAAGGTTTTTGTACTATTCTAGACTAAGTATATCAGTTAATGTCTCATACTTTGTTTATAAATAAGCTAAAACATGATACTTGCCTTAAATGTTATGTATGGGCGTGACAAGAGAGGGAAAGAACAGATTGCATGTAAAATGATTTTTAAAACTATTTTTAAAATAGAAAAAAAGATATATGCTTAAAGTAAGCAAAAATCCTGTATTCCCACTTAAAGTCACTCAACTTACATAACACATAGATTTTAATAGACAGAGAACAGATGGTTAGAGATGACCTGCACACATCGAAAAAGAAATGGGATTTCTCACATTGAACACATTTCTTTTGATCCTTTACTTTTTTTCTCTGTCCATTCTGCTCATCCTATCCATACATGAGTTCATGTGAAGGTACTAAAAGTATAAAGCCACGCAAAAAAGTATTGCTTGGGAAGGTTTGAACAGGTTCCTCTCACGTCCGTGCGATGTCACCTCCCCCCGCCCCCCAATCCACCTACAGATCTCCATGCTTTAGGACATGGTGACTTTGTTTTCTTTCCTCAGATTTCCCGCATGAGTATTGAAATTAAGAGGCCTTAATCAGAAACTGGATCACATATTGCAAAATGCATGAAAACTAGTGGTAATATTTGTAGAACGATCAAATTAACTTCTTAATGCAGTTTTTAAAAATACAACGAGGCACTGTATGATAATGCAATGTTTCTGAAGGCTAACATGCCAGTCTTTCGTGACTTTTAAATATATAAAAAGAACCTCTTAAACGTTTTTCCAATCTATATTATTATCACTTTTGCTTCTTCTTCTTTTTTTTTTCTGGGAATACTCTGAAGGTTGGCAAGATCAGCTTGGACTATAGCTATTCTCCCACCTTATAAAAATGTCTCCACCATGTTGGGCTCCCTCAGACTGTTCACCAATTAATAATAAGGAAGGAAGGATAAAGAGTGAGAGACTAGCCAGGGTGGTGACACAGGCTGTACTCCCACAAGGGAAGGTAGAGGCAAGGGGATTACAAGTTCAAAATCAACCTGATCTTCGGTGGAATCCCAGGCCAGCCAGGACTACATTTCAAGGTCTAGGGGGAAAAAAGGGAAGATTTTTCAAAGGAACATTATGATGATAATAGCCACAATATAAAAATAATAATGATATAAAAATATTAGAAAAATTATTAATATCTCTACCAACTAACCTCTGTAGTAAGTATAATTCTATACTTGTGTAAGACATACACAAATATAAAAATAGTAGAACCTATTGGGGATCTTACAGAAGAGAAGCAGCTGTCAGTGTGGGCGCCCCGTGCATGACCAGACATGATGATATGTGTGTTGCCCTGTGTAAATTCAGTCTCACCTAATACTTCATGATTCAATAAGGTAACAGTGGTGAAGCACACCTTTAATCCTAGCACTTGAGAGACAGAGGCAGAGGTAAGTGGGTCTCTGTGAGGTGAAGGCCCGCCTGGTCTACAAAGTGAGTTCTAGACCAGCTAAAGCCACACAATTGGACCTTGTCCCTAAAAACCAAGCCAAAACAAACAAACAGAAACCTCAATGAGATGCCAGGGCACTTTCTACAAAAAACTACTCTTTCCCCTTGACCTTACCTTAGATTAAATATTATAATTCACATACAAAAGCCAAAATACCTTCTAAAGTAACACATATAAAAAGGAGAAATATAATTGATTTTATGCATTTATACTCACACTTTCTCTTAGTTGAAGAAGATTCTGCCTATAGTTTACAATTTGACTTATGTTGCAGTCTAGGAAAATGGCCCATGATTTCTTTTCATTCTGAAATTCATATGTTTTATACAAGGGCAGAACTATACTTACTACAAATGTTAGTTGGTAGAGATATTAATCAAAGTCGTATTGAAACATGTAATCAAGTAAGCTAACTCTTTATTGATGATTTGTAGCTAGGTTTAGGTTTTTGCCACTGTGATGCATAAAGAAATAATGCCTGATTTGTTCAGGTCTTGGCTCTGCCACTTAGCTCTTTTGGGTATCTTCTTTATCTATAAATAGTAATAGAATTTCCTGTTTAAATGTTGAAGTTATTATAAAGATCAAGGGGAAATAAATCCATAGATGTAGATATATGTACATCTCCATGATTACAGTATTTCCTTGTAAAAAGTGTTAATATAAAATATGAAAGTGCACTGATATATAGGTATCTATAAAACATGCAACATTATATTACAAATAGATTCTCATATGTAGTTTTCAACATACAAAGGTATTCAGTTCTGCTTGCTGAGTCTTATTTGTTGAATGAAAGCATAATGTATCTTCAGGCAACAGGGAGACTCATTGGGTCTAAACAACTGAAAACAATTTATGGATTTGAGGGTGAAGTGAGAACTTTAGTAGTTCTCATTAACTTAATACACAGTTATTAGGTCATAGGAAAGAGTGGTCTTTCTCAGAAGAAAGCTGAAAGAACTAACAGGAACATTATGGAATATTCTATCACATCTGTTCCCTTGCACTCTTGCTTCTTAGGGATGGGTATTATTCTCTCAGTAGTAAATAAAGCAAAATGCCTAAACAAAAGGCATTCACTTTGTTCATCTCTGTTAGAATAAAGAGCGTCTAGCATCCGCAAGAGGATTGTGTAATCCATCACAGATAGAAGATGCAAATTCTTAAAAGGCAAGCTATGCTAAGCTCTGTTCATTTACTCCACAGTGGAAATATATTTCTAAAACTAGTGTAATATTATTGGTCCTTAATCTCCCTGTTCCCCATATCTTTATTTTTTCCTTTCTCTCTCCTGCACAACCCTGGGATCATAAGCAGTTGAACGTATTTGAATATTTTGATGTTAGGAAAGACAATTTCCACACTAATGTGCACCTTGGCTGTGGTATCATGGAGCCAAATGTGTTCCTTTGAAACGTAGCTCAAGTCAGAAATATTTTCTGCCCAAACAGAAATAAGAGATTTCCTGAAGCAAAAGCAAATGTTGGTGATGTACTTCTCATCATTTTTAAGAACAAATGAGGTGAAGCCAGAAGCCCAAGGGCTTTTGGCATGATATTCTTGTCCATAAACATATTTGAATTAATGATGTTTAGCCTCTATTTCATAATAAGAATCTATATAAAAGGCTGAGATAAATAAAACTTTTTTACTGTTAATATGCTTATGTTAAACTTGGATGATATGAACTATCTACTTATTTTAAAAACTGACTGAGTTATTAGTAGGACTAACCAGAAATCTGGATTTCAACTTTGTTTTCCTGATTATCAGGAAGCTAGAGATACACTTGTAATAATCAGAAGCGGTTTGTGGCTATTGTGTTTGAAATGTTTGCTGACTTGTATAGGACCTCTAGTAATTTGAGGGTGGATTTGGCATGACCTACTTCACTGTAATCCCTATTAGCAACTCCATTGAAGTGTTAAGTGATAAATCCTCTCAAATTTTTTCCTTAGGTAATCCTAATTTAACTATATTATGAAAATAGAAGTAGCTCTCTAAGGAGGTGTGTGTGTGTGTGAGAAAGAGAGAGAGAGAGAGAGAGAGAGAGAGAGAGACAGAGACAGAGACAGAGAGAGAGAGACAGAGAGAGACAGAGACAGAGAGACAGAGACAGAGAGACAGAGACAGAGAGACAGAGAAAGAGACAGAGACAGAGACAGAGAGACACAGAGAGAGAGTGCCCCTCTTGTTATCCTGAAGAGCACATACAGATGTGGTGGGCTCCCTTTTGTCTCCAAGAATGCTATTTAAAGCTGCCATTGACATTTTCCTCCATCATGCAAGGATTTATGAAAATGCCTTTTCATTTCAAGGCATGTATATAAGACTCAAATATAATCACGAGACTTAAAATAAATGATCCAGATTCTTACACTAAAACAGAGTCACAACACATCTTTATCCACCACAAAGTACCACGATGAGAGCAAGGTATTCCAACTGTGATAAATCTTGTAAGTAATGAAATAGATTATCCCTAAATATTAAGTATATTTACGGCTAGAATATCAGATAGTGGTATTGACTGCTAATGTAAGAGGCCGACTCATGTCCTCCAGTGAAAGTAAAGACAACTGTGCATCTGTGTTAATTACTAGCCACTAAACTCAAGGATGGTTTGTACATCATTAGAGCTAAGAACGGGTATAAAGAAGGAACACAAAATGACTGTGCAGAGGAAACAGATTCCTATGAGCATCATCACTAAGCTTGCCCACCTTTCCTTTTCCTCCCACTCCTCCCTGTGCCTCTGCAGCTTCCCATTTCTAGGGAAGGAGTGGGTATCTCTAGGGCCTTCATTTTCTAATCAGGAAGCATTGTCTCCTAAGCAAGAAGTGAGGTGATAACCCAGACACACAAATCCATTGTGTGGATCCGGGCCGAGCCAGCGTGCTGCCTGTTGAGGGTCTGCTCTCTCCTTTCACAATCCCGTTAGCTGAGAAGGAAGGCATTCGTCTAATGTACATCTGATGTACCTTAATTTTCACTAGGAAAGGTAGATGTTGTTTTTATTTAAAGGAATCTAGATATTTCCAACAGCTAAAATTAGATGATTTACGTTTCCCAATCACACTTCTGCGGATTATCCCTCCTTTTGAAATGGAGACTGTTGTAACCCTATAACCTCAGCACCACTACACGTAAAACTCTTTCTAATTATGTGACTGCGTGGTGGGCTCATTAGCATTGCTAATCAGCCGACTGTGGAGGGCTCCTGGCTTCAGTTTTAATGTTCATACACTCTCCATTGACATAATTGCAGTTCTTTATAAGTACTTAGATGCTACTGTATTTAAAAGCAAAAATATGAATTTTTCAGTACATACCACCAAAATTTTGGGGGGAAACATACATAATTTTACTAACAAGTCTTCGTATAATGTTATGTCACTAAATTGAGTTTCCACACAGCACTATTTGTCTCAAATGTTGGTGGTACCTAATACTATATGACACTAGAGCTTTACTTTCAAAATGAGACAAGGCTTCCTCTTGCTCTGGCTTTATTTTTACTACTTCTGTGACTGAAAGGCAATCATTTCCAGGGGAAGGTTTTTTAAATCTACAGAAAAGAATAGCTGATGATTTCTGAAAATCACCTTCAAAAGCGCCCTGTGTGAGATCACCATGACTGTCACAAATGAATATTTATTAAATGTCCACTGAGCTCTTGACATTATACTAGTTTTTTTTTTTTTTTTTTAGGGATTTTGCTGAAGGCAGATAATAAAAGAGAGAAGCTTCATATGACTATAATTTTATATACACATGAATAAGAAAATTATTGCATAATTGGATTATATATTGCAGTAAATACATAGATGTTCCTAATGCATGTGAACACAGTAGAAATATTATATATAAAGCGATGGCTATTTGAAGCAGTTTCTGTATTTTCTTATACTTATGTTCAAGTTCATAAGTTATCAACAATGAAGCACACTATAACAGTAGTAAATGATTAGGAAGAATCTTGTAGACTGATGTCATCCCACACGGCCTTACTTAGTAGAACATGCAGTAGAACTTAATGTAGGGCTACTCAAAGAACAAAGGAGTTTAACAAGGATAGGAGTCAAGATAAAGTCTTTGGAAAGCCCTTGGCAGTAAACGGACGTAGCAAGAATGTCATGGTGAAAAGGATGCTTGATTGATAAACGCGGGCCAAGAGAACGATCTGGATGCAGAATCGCCATCTGCAGTATAGGAGTCAGTGTGAGAAAATCATGTTCATCTAAATGAAGTACATAAAATATGAACTCCACAAATTCATAATGAATGATCTGTGGAATAAAGGCTTGAGAAAAGTGAATAAATGAAGGAAAAGAAGTATAACTTATTCAATCAGTCACTCATCACATCTATTATATATTTTGTTCTGACAGAAGTGCTAGGGGCTATGTGAAGAATAAAAGTTTTTAAGGAAATTCATGGATAGAGAACTTAGTATTAACTTGAAAAGTCTCCCACTGCTTGACATATAGAAACCCAGGCAAACTGAAATGTTATTGTTTTGGGTGAATACCCAGGCTTCTGAGAAACTAGGGAAAAAATGTCAATACCTAAAAAAGATGGAAAAGTTTTTTCAAGTAGAGTGGTAAGCATGCTAGTCATATTTTCTAGCTTTCCAGGAAGAAAGGTGAAGAAGGGGTGTTCTGGCCTGTGGACTGGGACTCAAGATTTGGAGCTTCCACAATAGGAAGAATTGCAACTGAATCAATAAGATTAAACAACACTGGGAACATTCTGTAATGACTAGGACTTTTAGAGTCTGCTCTCCAGCAAGCACAGATGAAGAGATGATTTGGGATTTTGGTTTTTTGGGTTTTGTTTTGTTTTGCTCACCCTGGGCTTGTGACTCAATAGGAAGAGAGACAGCTTCCCCCAAGAATTTCTAATTATCATAGGCAAGCCGTTTTAGAGATTTGAGGTTTACATATGGACTCCTGCCTGGTGTATCACCTGGCAGACAACATGAAAGGAGTTACAAAGAGAGCACTGGCGTTCCTCACGTTCAGAATTAAGCTGGAAACTGTTGTAAAGTGTGTGCCCTTACCTCAGGCTACACCACACCCCTTCAGGAAATTATACCACTTAGCATGGCTTTAGTTTCTACATGTCAGAAAAGAGTCAAGGAAATAGCTAAAGTGGGCAAGAGTTAGCACCCCCTAGTGCACAGAATGAGCCTCTGATAAAGACAACCGAAAGGGAATACAAGCAGGAAAGTATGAAGATACTGTTCAGACATTAAAAGTGAGAGAAGAGCTTAAGCTGAAAAATAGAGCAGCAACGAGCAAATTAACCTCTGGAATATAGAGCTAAGGAAATTATCATGCAGGCACCTCAGAGTTCCAGAGAAAAGAATATGAAACTGAGCGTGGCATGAAGGAAGGAAGGAAACCATGGAAGGATGAAAGACATTGTTTAATGATCAAGTACCTTAGAGTTCCCCCTGACAGTTCTTGTTGGCTTGGCTTGGCTTGGTTTGGTTGGCTATTTTGTTCTGTTCTTTTCCTTTGTATCTATGCATGTCTATGTATGTGTTCTACATACCTGTTCTTCAGCGTGGATACCCTTGAACACGAGGATACATGCATGTAGAATCCAGAGGTTGAGATTCAGTTCCATAGTTGTTCTTGACCTGATAGTTTTTAAGACAGGGCCTCTTATTGAGCCCAGAGCCAATTGATTTAGGTGGCCGATATCCAGGAATCTGCCTACCTGGACCTTAACCTAACCACAAGAGTTTCAAACGTATTCCACAATGCCCAACTTTCTATGTGGGTGCTGATTATTTAAACACAGATATTTATTCTTATGTTGACTCACCAAGTTGTCTTCCCAGCCCCCTAAAGTTTGTACATACCTAAAATGTTTTAGAGTAAATTATTTTTAACTTTAACAGTCCCTGGTTGATACGTGGTTCTGCCTAACCTACTCAAGAATAAAGCTTGTTATAAAGACTTTTTTTTTTCGAGACAGGGTTTCTCTGTATAGCCCTGGCTGTCCTGGAACTCACTCTGTAGACCAGGCTGGCCTTGAACTCAGAAATCCGCCTGCCTCTGCCTCCCAAGTGCTGGGATTAAAGGCATGTGCCACCACTGCCCAGCTAAAGACATTTCCATAACAAATTTATTTATAGTCGTGAGAGAATAACTGTTGAATATCCTCTAAGTGCTAGAAATAAAAGCATTATGCTAAGGTGGGAAAAGCCAACAGCAGAAAGCCACATGAAGGGTGATTCTGTAGTAGCATCAGAATGATACAGTTACAGTAAACATGAGCGATTGCCAGGACGTACGGATGGAGAAGGGAGAGGAAGGCCGATGACTGTTGACTACTCTCAGAATACTATCAGAAGGAATTTGGAATGATGAGACATTCTGTGTCTTATTTGCAGTGGAGCTTATGATAAATTTTATGGAATGTGTGATAAAATGGTATGTATTCAGAAACTTCAGTGGGATTTCTCAGAAAAGAATAGCGGCCAAGGATTGTTTTAAATGTGATAAACTAAACTTTACATCGACTAAAAGCAAGGGGAGAGTGGAAGCTAAAGTCACTAACTGCATAAATACATCTTAACTCAAAAAAAAAAAAAAAGATAAAATATTTCTAACTGTGTTTAATAAGAGGTTATAGGAATGAAGGAAGACTTGACAGAACTAGAAGGAGAGAGAGAAACAAACCACCAACCTCTTTGGATTTATTTAGCAATCTTGGTGAATTTTGGGGAGAGAGGAGAGGTATGCTGAGGAGCTGGAGGGAGGGAGGGACAGAGATGACTGAGATACATTGAATATGTATATGAAAATTCCTAAAAATGACAAAAATTAAGCAAAAAGATTGTTGGTATATCAAAAGAAGGAGTATTGTGAGTAGTTTGTCCGTGTCCTCATGCCTAGGGATGAAGCAAAGATATTTCAAGAAATAAACATTACTCCCTGTATTTCCAAAGTTTGGCCCTTCTATAAAGTATAGATGGAAAACAATGAAAATTGTATTGAGAATGGATTCACTAAATGAGGTATAAATGTTAAATGCTATACAATTTATTACAAATATACATGTATATAGTACTCTAATTTTACCAGGTTAAAAAATAATACTGGGTTAAAAAATATCCACATTCTACCTATGAGGGGTGTGTTTATAATTACTAGGGTGCAGAGATTTAGAAATTAAGAGAGTTTGAGGCAAATGCTAATAACAAAATTAGTATACATTGATATTAAATCCAATGCTCTTGAAGACAAAAGCTTTATTAAAAAAAAGCAAGACTACATATTATAAAATTTCTAAAAGTCACATACAAGAAAACATGTATGTACTTGTTAACAAATCCAAAAACTAATAGAGCAAAAATTGACAGCATTTGGCTAGTAATCTCCTAATAAGGAAATTAAATCCTCCCCTAAAGAACTGCTCAAGATACAGATTATTAGAAAAGTGAAAGGATTTGAATAACACACGTTTACCATGTGATCTTACAGGTAGACGTGGCACAGTGAATCCTACGGTTAATAGATGTCCTTTTCAAATAAATGTATAGTATTTATGAGAACGTGGTATGTGCCAGGTTACAAAGAAGATCTCAACAAATGTTTTTAAAGGGGCATTTTCATACTAACTTCTGACCACAATACAGTAAAATTAGCAATCAAAACAAAATATGACCCCAAATGTCTCTAGGCATGGGAATGTTCAAAACACTCTTCTAAACTCACAAGATAGAAATAAAATTATAATAGAATTTGAAAGTGATACTTAAAATAGAACAAAGTTAATATATAATTTCAAAGCTTGTGAAGAAGCTGTTGTGGGATTCAGAGGAAATTCTATAACTAAATGTTTGGAGGGAAAAAAACAAACATAGAAAATCAAAACAAATAGAAGACACAAAGTGTTCAATTAAAGTATCAAATTAGGTTACTCTTTATATCATTAAGGCAATTGACAAACATGAAGCAAAAGTGGTAGAAAGAAATCCACAAATAGTGACGATAAAGGAGAAGGGGACTACCTATAATTAATGATCTTACAAAATAAGAGAATATAATTTACCTAGCTCGGTTTTCCCAGGAGCTTGTTGTCTGAATGTGAATTATGTTTATAAAGCACCATTGCTAGGTTAACCCTAGTGACATTTTGTGAGTAAATTGTATTCAGCTGGAAGACCAAAAATAAGATTGTAACTGGAGAGGAATTATAGTTTTAAACTTCCCAAAGGGTGATGACGAGAAGCTACGTCTGCAGAGTTAGCCCAGGATATATCAGGGTGATTTTGTTCCCTCACATCTGAGATTAGCCATTAAGATCAGATAACCTTCATTGGATGACTACTCTCCTACTCAAAAG
Source organism: Montemys delectorum (assembly GCA_019843815.1). Classification (NCBI taxonomy): domain Eukaryota; kingdom Metazoa; phylum Chordata; class Mammalia; order Rodentia; family Muridae; genus Montemys; species Montemys delectorum. The sequence goes on along the minus strand of JADRCD010224275.1, from coordinate 24,230 downwards.
TAACACGTGCTCTTGCTGTGTCAAAGTCCTCTGCTGCCGTGTGTCCTGACCTTTATGCTACATATGCCTGTAATAGTTACATGAATGTAATTGTTGAGCTAAAAAGCATCCTTAGTGGGCATAATGACTTTATGCCAAAAGTTGAAAATCTTAGCTGGGACAATTGCCTAGAAAAAAAGTTTTTCAAAAGTATTCAAGAATAATAAGAAAACCAAGCCAACCAGGGTTACATAGCCATTTGTCTCAAATAAGCAAACACACACATACACAAAAACACAAGCAGAACTACAACTCTACTTATATGCCTAATTTATTTTCATTGGATGGCAAAATTGTGTTTGTTACTTGTCTTGTTGCTATAACAAAACGAAACAAAAATCAAACAGCAATAAAGGACAAAGGGCTTGTTTTGGGTCAGAGTGGGCCTGAAGGTAGAACAAGTAGATTGGCATGAGCGATGGGTTTATAAAGCCAATAGGAGACAGAATATACAGGTAAAGGTTTGTAATAGGTCTGAAATATCAGGTGTAGCAAATTCATTGTATTTTGTAGGTCACTCTTTCTCTATTTTTCTTTTTAAATTGAATACATTAGTATTATGACTCAAAACTATGGGGAGGGGGAGAAATTGTCATAAAAGGTCATGCTGCCTTTGACAACCCTTATTCCAAGAAAAGGAAGAGCAGCTATTTGAGTGTAAGTACATGTGTGAATGTGTGTCGTGCATGTTAGAAGTGATGAGGGGTACAGATAGTCCCAGCAACTCAGCTTGAGGCAAGAGGATTGTGAGTTCAAGACGAGACCAAGCAGCAGAGATCCTGTATCAAAAAGAAAAGGGTGTGCATATAAATTAGCTCTTCAAATCAAGTATAAAAATGTAACAGAAAAGATTTCAGATGTAAGAGGACCCAGGGTAAAATCACACATTAGGCTAGACATAAAAAGTCTTAGCTATATAAACACACTTAAAAGAGAATTGTGGAGGGGAAGCTTTTGGATTCACAAAGCCAGGTTTGCCAAGAGTTGGAACCTCCAGCAAAGTGGGAGATGCTGCATCTGGGATTTTATCTTGAAGTACCTGAATTTTCACGATACATTGTGAAGGGACAGATTGTGAACCAGATGTGAAGTTGATGGTTGGAATTTATACTGTGAAAATTTACTAATAATTACTGAAGGAACCAAAATGTTTACTAAGGTCCTTGTGCTCTAAATATGAGCTACTGTGGTAGCTTAGAGTAAGCAATCTGTAAATTAGTGACATCATGGAAACCAGTAGTTACCCAGGAAGTACAGAGACACCCATGCTTACCACCACCAAGGGCAAATAAAGAGTAAGAGGACCCAGGGTAAAACCATACATTAGACAGACATGGTTCTGGAGGAGCTCAGGGTTACACATCTTGATTCACGGGCAGTAGAAGGGGACTTTCTTTTATAGGCAACCAGAAGGAGACTCTCTGATTCCATACTGGGCATAACTTGAACGTACATATGAGACCTCAAAGCCCACCTACACAGTGACATACTTCCATCAACAAGGCCACACACCTGATAGTACCACTTCCTGTGGGTCAAGCATTCAAACACAGGAGTCTATGGGTGGTCAAACCTGTTCAACCACCACATTCTACTTCCTAGACCCCCATGGGCTTGTAGCCATAATATAATGAAAAATGAGTGTTTCACCTAACTATTTGTAAATAAATGTATTTCCCTTGGATACTGGAACATAGGGCTAAAATTGTAGCCACATCATTAGCGTCTTGGCCTCTGTCCCTTTCATCAGCTGTCTCTGTATCTCTACTGAGGACGCTTGTACCCTGATTTATGGCACACTTCGATAACCTAGCACAAGCATTTAACTGCAAGGCTCTTGATTATATACGCAAAGAACTATTTTCCTAATAAAGTAACATTCATAGGTTCTAGAAAATAAGGCTTGAAAGTATGTCTTTGGGAGCCACTATTTAACTACACTACAGTAAATTCATCAATGTTTAAAAATCTGTATTTCATTGCAGTAAATGCTCTGGTTGAATTTCATGTTTTCATGAAATGCTTTCTTTGTAAAGAAAATGTTAGTCTCTTTCTTTCTTTCTTTCTTTCTTTCTTTCTTTCTTTCTTTCTTCTTAAAGAAAATGTTGGTTTTCTTTTTCAAAATGACTGTGCTGTTTGACAGTTTGACAGTGATGTGTGGTCAGTCCAGTTTCTGTATTTCCCAAGTAGAATGTGGGAGACTTTTTCACTTTAGGAATTATAATAGGTGTCTAGTGACGTCTTGGTGTGGTTTTAACATGCATTTCCCAAGGAGCTTTGAATGCGGTGCCCGCCATCTTTCCATGTGTCTACCCAGTTTCTGAGTGTCTTCTTTGCTGGAAGGTCTGTATCTCTCTGTAGTTCATGTTCAATGGACTTGTACGCTGCTTCACTGTTGGCCATCTGTTATACAAAGTCTAAACAATAGATCTTGATCAGAAGTCCTGTCTGCCTAACTTGCTCTTTTTCATTTCCTTGGCTGGTTATTTTCAAAGCAAAGTGTTTCACTTTTGAAATGACCTAGGATAACATTTTTTTTCCTTTCATATGTAATGTCCTCAAGCCCAAGGACTCTACCTAGCCCTACCTCTAGAAAGTGACATATTTACGGGCGGTGGTGGCACACGCCTTTAATCCCAGCACTTGGGAGGCAGAGATAGGTGGATTTCTGAGTTCAAGGCCAGCCTGGTCTACAGAGTGAGTTCCAGTACAGCCAAGGCTATACAGAGAAACCCTATCTCAAAAAAACAAAAAACAAAAAACAAACAAAAAAAAGTGACACATTTAACATGCTATGTTTATAACTTGTTATTAAATTCATTTTTGTATAAGGTCTGACACCTAGATCAAGGCTCTTCATTTTTGGATTTGAATATCTAATTCGTGCAGCATCATCTACTGAAAAGCCATGGTTTCTTCAAGTCCTGTGTTCAAATCTTAGAAGGAAAACACTGAGCCTGCGATAGTTAAATGTAGCATTAGTTGTATCTTTAATAGACACTCCTTATCAAGTTGAGAGAGCTGACCTTTATCCCTATGAGGCCTTTATCATGGGTGCTTATTGACCTTTTTGATGTTTTCTTTGTATCAGTTGATAAGATCATAGGACCCAACTTTTTAATAACAATAAAAAATACTGATTGATTTGCTAATGTTTAGTAAGCTTTTCATCTCTGCGGTAAGTCCAGCTCTGTTCTCTGCATATATTATTCTTCTATGCTGTTGACTTATATTTTCTAATTTGTTATTCATTTTGCCTCTACTTTTAAATGGAACCTTGGTCTGTAATTTTCTTCCCTCCTTTATTGTGCCTTCTTCTTCCTTTTTTTTCTTTTCTTTTTTTTTTTTTTTTTTTTTTGTGGAATTACTATCAACATACTGCTGGATTCATTGAGTGAACTAAGAAGTGTTTCTTCTTCTGTGTTCTGAAATAATGGAGGGAGCTTGATATAAATTTCATTAAAACTTTGGATAAAATTCTACAGTAAAACAGTCTGGCCTGGCAATTTCTTCTGTGGTAGTTTTCAATCATGGATCCAATTGCTTTTACAATTCCAGAGCTAGTCACATGACCTGTGTCCTACTGGATGAGTTGTACTTTGGAATTTTGATTGTTTGTAAGAATTGGTCTATTTTATCTAAGTCATCAGACTCAAATGTGGAGAGTTATTTGTAATCCTTTTCCATTGTTTTTTTTTGACTTATATGTGGATAAAGCAATATTTCTGTTTCTTTACTAACACCACTAAGTGCTAGAGATGTATCAATTTATTAATGTTTCCTAAAAATAAAGAAAGAAGTTCTTTGCTAGAGTGTTTGTATGAACCTTCAGCCCCACCTGCTGAGGCGCTGAGGTAGGAGGACACAGAGTTCAAGGCCAGCTTGGGCAATGTAAGGAGACACTATGTCCAGAAAACAAACCAGGTCTTCACCACATTGAATTTTGTTAACTATCTCACTATTTTCAACTTCAACAAATTCTGCTCATCTCTATCATTTCTCCCATTCTGTTTGCCTCTGATTTACTTTGCTCTTCTCTTTAAAAGTTCCTGAAAGTCGAACTTAGACTACTGACTCAAGTCTTTTTTTTCTAATGCACATAATTAGTGCTATAAATCGATTATCTGCCAGGTATTGCCATAGAAGAAAATGAAGGTTTGAAAAATTCCATTTATGACAATAAAGACTATCAATCAATAGGAATAAATCAATAGGAGGAAATACATAATCTTTATCAAGTAAATGATGAACCTTAGTGAAAGCTGGAAAAGATCTGGATAAATGGACAGAAGAACTCTGTTAACAGAAAGACTCAGGATCATGAAGGCCATGCTGTCCCTAAAATCAGCTCTAACCATTGGGATGAGAGTCAGTACCGTGCAGCTTCAAGACCTAGGCTGGTGAGATGCCTCCATGGATGAGGGCACTTGCCACCAAGCCTGACCTCCAGGGAGTGAGCCTCAGTACTCACAGTGTAGGAGAGAACCAGCTCCTGCAGGTTTCCCTGTGACCTCTACATGCAAGCCATGGCACATGTGTACACACACACACATGCACACACACACACATGCACACACACACACACACACATACATACACGCACACGCGCGCCATAAATAAATGTTTACATAACAAATATTTATTGCAGATACTATTTCACTCTCATCTGCTTAACACAAATTGAATGGAAAATATTTATCAACACAGACACAAGAAAATAACCTAATCTCAAAAGCTACAGGTGGTACTATCAAGAGCTACTGTTCCTGAGTTGGTTATAGTGATTACTTTTCCAGCTATTCAGTTTGATGATATTTAGGAGAGTTGAAACCTAGTCGTGTATGCTTTATCTCTCAAGATAACACAAGATATCATAAGAAGGGAAAATAAACGTTTGTTGCTCTATTGTAAATACTTGTGGATCATTGAGGAAAGCCTAACTGTAGTGATAAGAAAATGGATGAGTAAATTTGAGGATATTCATTCAGGAAAATATACAGAGAAATGCAGTAAACAATGAGCTGTACCTAAATGTATCATTGGGAATAAAACTCTAAAATAAATGTTGTCAGACATGAAAAATTATTATAGCACATCTTAGTGCGATACAATGCAAACTTCTCAAACCTTCAAATGTGCATGGGAATGGTGGACTTCAAATCCTGGGTGCAGTTTACATTTCAGGAAACAAAAGCGATGGAATTAGGAAGGCCTTCCCACAAAGATCAGATGGCAACAGTGACACCCTATAGAGTAGAGAAGATTTTTCAGTCAGCAATTACCATACTTAATTAAACTCTTCTAGGTCATTTTCTCACCAAAAGGTAAGTTTTTGCTAGGAGAGATAAGTACTATAGAGACAGAGAAGGAGAATGGCTCCAAGAAGGCCTGGGTTGGAACAGATTTGCTCTTACAAATTCTGTGTGTGCAGAATAAGTTTGTTTCTGAGAAAAGACTGGTTTATTTGGAAGGGAGGAGCTATTAAAGGAACCCGGAAGAGGGGAATGTCTAACACAGGCTAGGAGCAAGGACACCAGGAGACTGAAGTAGTATGAAGGAGGGAAGAAATAGTAGCGAGAGAAAATGAAGGCTAGGTGTGAAGAGAGTTTAAGCCAGGTAGTGCTGGGTAGCGCCCGGGTATTGACAATGACTTTGAATGAGACAGGAAGCTTCTGAATGGTTTTGATCAGAAGGATCTAATCTTACTAATGTTTTGAAAGGACCACTTTGACTGCAGGGAAGAGATACACCACTAGCCACTCCTACTTTACAATCTGGAGGCTGTAAAAGAAAATAATACTATTTCTATGGTATTTTTATGATGTTCATGTGTTTGGTTCTCAGGGAACACAATTAGATATATTCACATCTCCAATTTTACTAATGAAGAAAAGCAAAACAAGAAGAGCAAAGTAAACTGCCCAAGGCCACACAGGCATTCATCTGAGAGATCCTGAGTTCAAATCCAAGCAGTCTAACTTTTGCACACCTATTCATGTTCTGCTGCCTCTTATGCTGCAGGCGATATTTTGAAAGATGTATGGAAGCTGATCTGAGTGTGTGCATCTTTAAAGGATGAAATTATATTAGGTACAGAAAAACCACTGCTCAACTGCAAAGAACAGAATCTCATTGAAAATGACTTACATACATAGCTTTAGAAGTAATGATAGAACCCATGGTCAATGATTGACTTTAGAGGCAAAAATGACTTAGAAAAGATGTCTGAAGAGATTTTCTTTTTTTAACGAAGGAATGTTAAGTACTCAGAGACACAAAAGCATTGACATCCACATGCCAGCATTTAGGCTGGGTAAGAAGTAGTTGTTCCCAGGTAAAATTAGATATGAATACATTCAGGCATCAAAAAAAAAAAAAAACCTTCAAGAGGTTTTTGTGTGTGTGTTTTTTGTCTGGTTGGTCGGTTTTGGTTTGCTTTGGGTTTTTTTTTTTTTTTTTTTTGGTTGGCTGGTTGGTTGGTTGGCTGGTTGGTTGGCTGGTTGGTTGGCTGGTTGGTTGGTTGGTTTTGCTGTTGTTGTTGCACAGAAAACTGTCCCACTGACATGCCACAGTGTTCTCAAAGTGTCTTCCCACTCTTTGCCAGTTTGCTGAACTGAACTGGGTTTCACAGATAGGTTCCATTTGGGAGGAAGGTATTTCTGCTTGTGGTTTGAGATCCCTCCTTCCCTGTCCAGCCTTCACACTGACTCAACCAATTTGGAATTACCATGTCACATTTTCTAACTTCCATTCCTCCCAAGAGGCAGTAGCCGGGAGAGACACGGTGGTGAACATTAGTGGCCGAGTGTGTGGTTACAAAAATCAATAAGCCACAGGATGCTTCAGATTCTTAAACAGTTTTTTAAAAGTGTGAGGATATTCGGTGGAATCCACATAAGAGTGATTGTACTCCTTGTCCTGTGTGAGTACCTTCTTTTACACATGTATCTTGAAAAAAAAAAAACCCATAACCTTGACCATATCTGAATGTTTCACAAAATGAGTGTTTCTCCAAACAATGTTGTGGTTTTGTAAAGAAACAAATATTGTCTCTTATGTAAATTATAATTGCAACAATGTTAAACAGCCTTATGTGCAGATTAAGGAAAGCCTCTAGGCTTAAATTTTTAAGACTTTAAACCAGTTCATTCTGATATTTCTGGTCTCTCATGATGACATAAAGTATCAAAACCTCAAAAAGGATTGTTTGGGGTATGAAGTTTGGATTTTTATTAAAGTTCCTTCTTGCCCCTGGCTTGTTTTTCCCCCCAGTTCATTTTAATATCTTCCACATTTCATTGCATAACTCCAAGTGATAAACATTTATTGAGTGTCAGCCCTTTAATTGACCCTTTAATTGAACAGATATGGCCTGGACTCTGTGAATTTTAGATTAACTAAACAAAAGAGAAACCTGGGGGATCCTGACAATGCGCATGCCCCTGTATTTATTACTTCTATTCAGTTTTTATCTACACACAGCTGATGGAGCTAGCCCAGATAGGCACTTAGAATAAAAGCCAGCATTCTCAAACAAAACTTAAAACTGGAGAGCTTCTATGTTGTCTTAGGAATGGGGTACAGAGCATATGACAGACAGCAGGCATGAAACTGCAAACTAAACCAAAGACACCGGCTTTAGGATTTTGAGGTGAGCGGCATCGGGGAGACTCTAAATCAAAAAACTGGAAGTATAGCTAGCTCTACCTTCGATATATTTGAAATGAGCAGCTCTCCAGCTTCCTACACACACTAATGCTTGCTGAGCACTGGCTGGAGACCCAAAGGGCCTTTGTTTTACCAACGTTCTCAGTCCTCACAACTGCAATAGGTTATTATCATTATTCCTTCCACTTTAGAGAGAAGCAACAGAGAACCAGAGAATTGAAGTCAGCTGACCAAGTTGATTTGCATGTACTTATAACTGATCTCAGATTTAGGGCAGAGTCAGAGCACGTGCCTCCCATCACTAGGCTAACGCAGCTCTTAAGATAGCAATCCTGCTTCAGTGTCCTATAGAAAATTCAAAAGTGTTTTGCATCCATCTTTTGAAATGTTAGTATCTATTCTATTTAGTGGAGAGCTTTGGCATTCCGCACCCACTTGTGGAGATGAGAGAACGTCATTTCAGAGTAGTCAGGTCCTCAGGTGTGTCCGGCAAGCATCTTTACCTGCTGCGCCATCTTGCTCACTCCCTGCACCCATCTCAGATGAGGACTCCTTAAAGGAGAGGATGTGACAAGATATGGACCTATCAAGCATGCAACATTAACTTTCTGAATCGGGATGCATATAGGATTTACCAAGAAAGAAGAGTAAAGTTTCATTTCACACATTCAAATAAATTTCTTAATCAGTATACTTTATAGTTTTAAAGAAAGATAAAAACTGTAGAAGCTTTTTTCAAAATTTATCTTTATAAAAAGTTTGGGGAAAGTCTAGAAAAAATTGAAAGTAGTATGTTGGTAAAATTGATCTATTGGAGCTATTTGCTATAAAGAAAATATGGGAATGTAACATTTTGGGGATTATCTGCAAAAAATTTAAATGCTAGCAATGGTTGTCTTTGTGTGCGGGACTGTGAATTATTTTGTACCTTCTTTCTGCTTTTCTTTATTTCCAACTTTCCCCCTGCTAACTTGTTTCCTGTATTATAATAGAAGTCATTTTTAAGGCTTCATGAACTTGAATGAAAGAATTTAATTAAAGATGAATCCCAAAGTTGATTTATAATTTTTTAAAAGGGAGTGCTTATCTTACTGGATTATAAATCCATCCAGGGCAGAGAATATATCTTGTACTTCTTTATCATATCCTAAAATGCTTCTTGTTGCAGATGGTAGTAACCTAATGCACTGCTACTAACAAAAGCCCTTACTGTAGACTGTTAAATCAAACGGCCTGAAAGTGAAATTAAACATAGAAATTTTAGAAGAATTTTCAAAAGGCTGTAGAGAGAAGGGCACGCTAGGAAATAGTGATCCACGAAGCTTCTGGAAGGAACAATGTGAGAAATGCCTGTCTCAGAGCACCCTGCTCCAGCATTACAACACTGCAGCTGTCTGTCTCCAGCAGCTTGGAGCATTCCACCAGGCTTTCAAGACCCATAAAGAAGATGATAAAACCTAACAAGGATGAGGTCAGAACAGAAAACTACAAGCTAGTCTTTCTCATAATCATTCTATTTTTAAAAACCAAAATTTCACTAAGACAAATCTATTAACATATAGAAATGATTGCAAATGATGCTTGGGTGTGACATTCTAGAGATGCCTGAGTGGCTTAGCATTTCCAAGTAAATATAATGTACCATGTCAGCCAAAGGAGAGACTGAAATCACGTGATCGTCTTGCCGGATATTTTTCCCCCAAATCTTCAATAAACCTTAATACAAATTCACAGTAAAAACCAGGGATAGAAAGGAATTTTTACTTGATTAAGGGTATCTGCCAAATTATGTAGCAGAATTGAAAGCAAGACTGGGGCAAATAGTCTCCCCAGGGATGAGCCTGCTCATTGGCTGTCCATGCCAAGTGGTTACCCCAAAATCATATACACATGCACAGCATTGAGTGAACTCAGCATATTGTATGCATACACAGACACAGACACACACATGCACACACAAAGAGACACACATTCACCCAGACACATGCACACACATTCACATACAGAGACACACAGATCTAGACCTATTCACGAAACTACACACAGACACATGCATGCACAGGCACATACACATCACACAGACGGACACATACACACATCACACAGACAAACAGACACATGCATGCCCAGACACAGACACACTAACATGCATGCACGTGTTTTATATATGTATATAAATATATATATAAATAAATATAAATATATATATATATATATATTTACGAAAGACACATTCTAAAATGTCTATGCCCTATTCTTTTAACAACCCAAATGTCTTTTAACAGTAGATGGGTAAATAAACCATGTACAGTCACACAATGGAACACTTGAAGGCATGAGTATAAACTTTCTCTGGAAATGACCAGATTGTCAATGTGCTAATCTTCATGATCTGACTTTCTGTCCCGGCTGCTCATTTCCTGTTGTTCTAGCATGCGAGCAGCCCTGGACAGTATTTAGAGAGCAGCCTGGCATTGCTACCCTTCACACACACACACACATACACACACACACACATTTTGTTTCCAACCCCTCAAGTTTGATTTCTTTTAAAAATGATTTTCATATGTAGAAAAATTATTATTTTGATTTTTAAAAACAATTTTAAAACAGAAATATCTTATTCAGCTCACAGACCATACAAAAGCAAATGATCAGGTTTGACCCTCTGGCCAGAGTTTGCTGATCCTGCTCTGTGTGTGTGTGGAAAATGAATAAATTATAACTAGATACATCAGCATGCATTAGTCTTACATAACTTTGAATAAAAGAAGATAGACACACAATCTGCATATTGGATTATCCCATTTCTGTGAAGGTCAAAGGTCGGCAGAATTCATCTATGATGTCAGAATAGAGAGCCACCCTTATAGAGTTGGAAATGATCAAAAAAGGGAACGGGGGCTTCTGGGACACTAACAAACGCTGGCTCTTGTGGCTGCTGTCTACGCAAATGTTTGTTCCCAGTGAGAATTGATACCATACGTTTTTTAATTGCTTCACTTTTCAGTGTGTTCTTTGAATAAAAACTTTATTAAAATCAAGGTATAGATTTTGTGGAGTGGAAGAGAAAGGGAAAGGGGAAATAGGAAAACACTATTATTTTTAACTTTTAAAAAGGGAGAGAGAAAAATAAGTTGAAAAAATACAATGGTAGATACTTCTAAAAGATTATTAAAAAGTATTTTGGATAATTTTATCAAAAGCAATGGGGCTAGAGAGATGGCTCAGTGGTTAAGAGCACTTACTGGCTGCTCTTCCAGAGGACCTGAGTTTGATTCCCATTAGCTACATGATGTCTCAACAACTACATGTAATTCTAATTGTAGGTGCTCCTCTGCCTCATCTGGACTCTGTGGGTTCCAGGCACACAATAGACACAGACAGACATGCTGGCATAAATAACACTCACACATTTTTAAAATAGCTTAAAAACAAAAGATATATAGAACCCCAAAACCAAGTTAATTAACTACAGTTCTTTTATGAAGTAGCTGGAATTTTTAACTCCTTTAATAGACTACAAGTTAATTCTCTGTCTCTTAAAAATAATGATGTAGATATCTGGGCTTTCCTGCTGAGGAAGTGCTGGGTTACTGGTGGCCTCACTAAGACCTGGCATCTTCCAGCATCTCTGTGCCTGCTGTCTCCAGGTCCCATGGTACAGTACTTACCATCCGACCACACTTGGGCAACCTTGAGAAAATGGGCCTTTTCACTATTAGGCTATAGACATGCAGCTCAATTTTCACCTTTATACTCAAAGATTATAAAAACATTTTATTCATAAACTACATACTCACGTGTATTGTGATTTAAGGTCCTAGGGGTTGATACTCATGTTACTGGGGGACCTGTGGGGTACGGGTAAAAGCTTACTTGCTTCTGCAACTAGGGGTGCTTTATGAAATGTTGCAATGATTTTTAAATGGAGAATATAGAAGGTCAAACAAGCTATTTCAGAGCTAGAGTCTGATGAGAATTTTCTCTTTTCATCTGTCACTGGGGTTTAGAATAAGAGAAATGCAATCTTTATAAACACACATTTGCAAAATGCAACACATTTGTTTCCGATTGCTTTTTGTAATTCGCTTTTGCTGTGACGTCCCTGGGGACTGTTTTAACCGATATCCTTTGTTTGAAACCTCCTCTGTACATAGATGTCTCACCATCTGGAATTATCATTTTCTCTCATACCCTAGCACATAAGGACCATTCGAAGCTGATTTCTAGAATTTTTTTTTTCAGTACTAAAAGCAAGTATTGCCACAGCTGTACGGCTTTGATACCTGGGGTTATTTATGGGTTTTCATAAAGGGGAGGGGTGAAAAGGAAAAATACACTACTGTCTGGACTCTCTCTACCTTCTCCCTCTCTACCCCCACCCCCTCCCCGCTCCATGGCGGAGTTTAATTTTAAATGATAAATGTGGAAATTAGAGACCATCGAGAAAATCCAATTTGGTGAGGAGTTTTAAAAATCCCATAATAAACGCGGAGTGAAATGTATGATTTAATGCAGGGCGCCAATGGCTGCTATTATGGGCTATTAGCAAATCGGGGCTGAGAGTGAATCTTTATCACTTGGTGAGTGCGGGCTGGTCCTGCCTCTCCCTCTGCTATTGATTTGTAGCCGCTTGTCATAATGACACTGGGAAGCAATGAATGGAAGATGTGCTTTTGATAGGATTCAGGGGGGTCCTGGGGGGGGGAGAGAAAATTCAGCAAGTTTTCTATCTCTTCTGCCTGATTAGATTTTTTTTTCTTCTTTTTAGAGCTTTCACATTCCAATAAAAATGCTAAATCAGCTCAGTGCCAGAATTGTTAGGGTGTAAATAGCCTGGTCACAGTTAACGAAGGAAAAGATGCAATGTCGCCACCCAGGCTCCGTAGCCCTGGGTAGATGGAACTCTATAGAAATGGGGCTGCACATGTATGCAGGTGTAGACAGAAGACCGTAGTATGAAGATTGTGCGGGCATAATGCAGACTGCAGTCCCTATGTAAAAATGTACCAGCATTGCGCGTAGTATTCATGCATGTGTATCCGGTAGCTTGCCTATACTATGTCATGGAAGGCGATCTAGCTTCCCGCACATGTGTCCATCTGATGAAAAAGACCCTTTCTGCTTTTGCTCTGTGTATAGCTTGATAAAGGGCGTGTAGAGGGGGTATGCTCATGTTGATGATAAAGTAAATTAAAGCCCACAAATTTGACTACTCAGAGCAGACCTTTGCTCAAAATGCTCAAGCATAGGGAAAGCATACCGTTCGAGGACAAAGACAATCACAAGGTAATCCCAATGGGAACAGAGGAGATTTCTGTAAGGAAAATGTACATTAAAATCTTTCAGAATGAGTTATCTTTGGTTATTCAGGAATAGTTGGTTAAAGGCTCAGTATGTAAACATATCTCTTGCATGTGTCAGAGCAAACAATAGTTTTTTTCTCCAAGGTTCTCTATTCTGAGAAAATATGCTAGGTGTCCTTGTCTTTGCATGGAAAAATACATGCATGCAGGCAGTCTGATGTTAGAGCTATGGATGCAGTCAACGCAGGCAAGGAGAGAGGCATACAGTCAGTGAACACACAGCACTACTTTGTTCTGTCAAGTGATAAACCTGCCTTCTCAATGAGCCTCAACTGTAAAGAGGCTCAATTTAAAAAAAAAAAAAAAAGCAGAGTATTGTATAGAAAGCAGACTACCACTGTTCAAGACTTGCTAAATGCATATAATGGTAAAGTCTCCATCTTCACCAGCTAAGGAAGACTATGAGAAATACTAAAATATAAGACCAGATGTCAGAAGACCCTTTCCTCTACTGTAGCTGTTCTCAGACTTCCTGATGCTTGGACCCTTTAATGCAGTTCCTCATGATATAATGAAACACCAATCATAAAATTAATTTCATTGCTACTTCACAACAGTAAGTTTGCTCCTGGTATGGTTTGTAATGTGAATATTTGATATGCAGGATATGATATGATATATCTGTGAAAGAGTTGTCTAATCCTCCAAGGGAGTCATGACCCACAAGTTGAGAACCGCCGCAGTACTGAAATGTACCATGAAAAAATGTCCAAAGGCTGTTTTATAGAATTTAGCATCAGGGAACCAAATAACACCATTTTTTAAAAACCCTCAAAACTAACTAGATCTAGGGGTACAGGCCTGTCTTCCTGCTATTCTGAGGACTAGGGCAGGAGGATCACAAGTTCAAGATCTGCTACAGAGTTAGATGAAAGGCCAGCTTAGCCAACTTCCTAAGACCCCCCCCCCATGTCAATTTAAACAGTAAACAGAAAGGAATAGGGAAATGGTGCCTTGATAGGACACTTGACCTGGTGTGCTCCAGAGGAGGCTCATGCCCTAGCATTGAAAAGGGAAAACAAAAGAAGGGAATGGGGGGACTTTTAAATGTCAGGGTGCTTGTCGTATCCTTTACACGACTAAGAGCTGTGCTGGGTGTTAATTGGGGTGGGGAGAGCGAACAGAGACTATTAACATGTGCTGTAAAGAACCTAAATGCCCTTAGTCATTATTACCTGGAAGGACCTTATGGAAACGTGCACATTTCTAAACTTCAAGCACATTACCCTTCAACAGAAAGCTGCGCAGGCTATACAAACAGCTGCCACAGTTCCTACATTCCCACCCCCCCCCATTCAAGGACTATGCCTAAACTGTGATTAATTAGAATGTTGCCATTTATTATGTATCATTTATTAAAAACTAATTAGAGGCAGAAAGAGGCCTTTTTCCATTTTTCAGTGGGGGGTTTGCTTTATCCCATGTAGTAAGTGATTATTGTTTGGTCTGTACATGGCTGTTTCATACCACAATGAATTACCTGTATTGGAGCCATAATACCATATGTTCACTTCGCCTTTGTTCTAATGTAAGAGCATAATTAATCATTCCAAGAGTACAATGAGGCAGTAGTTTCCATATCGTGTATATATATTAAATGATTTCTACTATTATCCAACCAGGAATAATAGCGTTAAAAATAGAGGTGTGAAGTATTTTTTCTTACCCTGCAGTTTTATAACATAAAAATATATATCCATCTATAAACTGAAATAAATAAATATTTCATAACAGAAAAAAATGCTGATGCTTCTAGACCTTTATATAGTAGGATATCAGTGAAAAGTGCTAAAATTTTTGTTGGTTCATTATTTACCATGGTTATTTCTCCTTTTAAAGTGGCAGGATGGAATTTTTCGTACCATTGAAAAGTTTACCTGCTTAGAGCTTGTCAAGTAAGATACATAAGTCCAACAACATTGAGGTAGGCAGTGGAAGGAAAACAAAAGATTTTTGCATACAAATATAGTGAGGAACTCAAGACAAAAGAAGTCCTTGTTTCATGTAAACAGAAATGGAAGGAAAAACTATATGATAGAAGAAGGATTCGAAATACCTAGACATAAAAGAGTGAATAAGTATGGTAATAAACGTGTATAGCAGGAACAAACAAGATGACTGGAAATGCAAACGCCAAGTAGAATTTAACTCTCTACTGTGCTATGCACATTATGTGCTCTTTAAGTTTTTCTGGGGTAGCAGAAGGGCTGTTTTTCCATAAGTGTCTGCAGCACTGTCAAACTCCAATGGACTTTGCACACCATCACATTAACTCACCCACCGCGGACACGCTGCCCTATGCAGCTGGGAAGCAAAATCGGGGAAGGTGCTGACTTAGCCAGAGTCAGTTCTGAGTCTGGGGCACTTAGAGCCAGAGGGGTCTGCTGTTTGTCTTATTGGCTGCTGATTACCAGGATTACAAGTCCATCTGTAGTCCTAGGTTTGTTGGAGCCCTTTCTGAATTTATAAACCAAGGTTTTGATGACACATGGACGAGAGAAGCTGTGCTTCAGCGCTAAACGGCACCCAAGTCTAGAAGCTTTGGAATGCATGCTGCCCTTTATTTATACACTTTATGTTTAGGATTGATAGTTTTGAATATGCTCACCTTTTTTTACTTGGATTATGCACACTAGACTACCATACCCTTCTTCCTCCCAAAAATATAAGCAAAAAGGGAACAAATCTAATAAATAAATGAATTCTAATCCTTCCTCCATTCATGACTGTGTCCTTGGTACCAAAGTATGTTTCAGACAGTCTGTATTTACCCATGATTTGGGACAAGATGTTTGATTGATGACTTCAATTGTTAAATGAAATGATATTAATATGTAAACATGCATACATAATATGTAGCATAACTATATATTCATTAGCATGCTTATTCAACTTTTTTTTTTTCAAGACAGGGTTTCTCTGTGTAGCCCTGGCTGTCCTGAAACTCACTCTGTAGACCAGGCTGGCTTCGAACTCAGAAATCCACCTGCCTCTGCCTCCTAAGTGCTGGGATTAAAGGTGTGCACCACCACCGCCCAGTTTATTCAATTTTTTTGAATATTTAGATTTTCTAGTCTGTTTCTTACTTTGCAGCTCATTGTGTACAGGTTCTTCCAAAAGGTGCACACCTTAAACCCACCACTTGAGAGGCAGAAGCAGGCAGATCTCCATGAGTTCATAACCAGCCTGGTCTACACGAAGAGTTGCAGGCCAACCAGGGCTGCATAGTTAGAGCCTTTCAGATAGGGGGCGGCAGGTAGCATGTGAATATAATCCAAGATACTCAGAAGGCTGAGACAAAAGAAAAATTTAAGCCTGACCATAGTAGGCTAGCTAGTCTGGGCAACATTGCAATGTCCATATCTCTCAAAAAATAAAACATGAGGAAAAAACACTTATTCTCAAGTTAAAGTGGACATTGACAGAGTTACCATTCTCAGAGGTGAGATTCTTTAGTGTGTACTAGACAGTGAGGGCACTGGTTCCCTTCACTCCTTTAAACATCTCCATGCTGAAGTCATTAGTGTCTAAGGAAAATATCACTTTCATTCAGTGCTGCCTGTCGAGAAGTTTCTGTTTTCTTCCTTCCTGGAGTCTAAAGACATACTTACCAAGGAATTGTCAACATATACATCATCTTAAAGTATTTGGATTCTGCCACCCTAAGTAATAAGTGGCCAGAGACTGAGAAATCAAGAAAGGCACGTCGCTGCTAGCTTTTCTTTTAAGGCAATGTAACACAGGCTGACAATCAAACTAGCAATCCTCCTGTAGCTGCCCAGCACCCGGATTACAACTGTCCACCAAAGCACTCAGATTGTACTTTTTTCCCTCAAAAATAAAATTGTGTTTTCCTAATTACTGTGAAATACATTGATACTTTATAAAAATTGTTTTCTCTAAAACCCAGCCTTTGAATAACAGATACATTTTTAAATGGATACACCTCATTATATACATTAAAAAAAAAAAAACTGTACCGTCAATTATGCTGTTGTTTTGCAGAACAACCCACAGAGAAAAGGATGAGCCTATGCTACAGGCAAGACAGCCAGTACCAGAAGGAGTTCGGTTTGCAGATTGCAAGGCAGGGTGTTTTTCAACTGACATCAAAACCTCACTTTGAGATGGAGGTAGAGTTTGAGGAACCATGGAAAAAGTTAACTGTCCTATACCCTTTTATAAGCTCTACTCTTCTAAAAAGAGGTAGGGGTATGGGAACATCTGGAGAATGTGAATGTCAACTGTACCATGTCTCTCAAAGCATACATGGTCTCTGAGTCTCCACAAAGCATGCCTTTCCTAAAGACTGTGGCTTCTTGTTTCTATGCCTTGCTCCCGTTCACCTTGGTTAAGGGTGACATCAATTGCTCCATTGTGTTTTGAGGTAAACAGTTAAGGATTGTGGCTCCCACGTTTCCTTTCAAACTAATATTCTGTTTGATAAAACAAAACTGAAATTGCTTTGGATGTTTCATTTTTAAAAAGTGTATATTCCCACTCATTTTATTAACTTGAAAAGTTGAAATAAGTGAAAATTTTTGTCCTCTCCAATAAATATTTCTCCTTTTTTTGCCACTCTAGATGAAATCTTTTCTTCTAATCCAGGTCATGGTAAGCCTCTTAGCACTCTGTTCCATTCTCCATGTCCTTTACTTTCCCTTAGTCCTCAAGGGGGACATGGCCTCCAATTCAGATATTTATAATCTTTTGCTTTTTTATCTCCTATTTATATCTTAAATTTTTATTTCCCATTTTTTAATAGACTATGATAAAAGGCTGTAGAAACATATACCCTAAAGACCACTAATTCTTTTTCTAACATACAGAATCTATATAGACAACTGACAATTGGCATTGAAATGCCTGCCTATCCACAGATCACCAACCTGGAACACTTAGAGCTGAGAAGCAAAGTACAGCAATTGTGAATACAGGCTTCCAAGTTAGAACAACTTGCCTTCCTGTTGACTGTGCTACTGTGAATGATTTTTGTGAGCCTTAGCTTCTCTACCCATAGAAACAAGATGAGTAATGACAATGTGTTAGCTTAGAATAGAGATACAACATTTCCATATGTGTAGCCACAGTAAACACCAGACAATGATAATACTTTAACTGAGAATAGAGATACAACATTTCCATATGTATATCCACTGTAAACACCAGAAGCATGGGTGCTGTTACTCATCATTTGGATGTGGTTGAGATTTTTGATTATTAGTATTAATCTACTTATTTCTCTATACAGTCTTTAAGTCTTTGATTTTTGTTACGTTGTAACAACTAAACAGTAAAATCAGAAATAGTGCCACTTTGACCCTGAAGAGCTTTGAGAGTAAGGTGAGACTAGGGAGGGCTTGGAAAGATGGTTTGCTAGTAAACTGGAAACAGTCTGCCCCTTTGAACTTGCCTTTCACTGCTGTGATTGGAAACAGTTTCTCCTTAAATTGGACAACCTAGGCATTTCTCTTTTTTTCTGAACTGCTCCCCATTGGGGAGGTATATCTCCGTTTGGAAAGAAAGTTGATTTTGGGGGGTTCTCTTGCCAGGCTGTACATTTTTATCTAACCATTCGTGTTTCTCAACATTCTGGTTAAAACTGGAAACCCTTCCTCTCATTATTGCTCTCGTTTTGAAGCGTAAGCTCTCATAAAGCTGGCGTGTTTGCTTTGTTTGATTTTGCTGCCACAACTCACTGAGCAGTGATTATGTGCATACAGCACAGGTATAAAGGGAAAGTATGAACATGAGGTCTCTTAATTAGATAACCATGCCCAATGCCACGCTCTCTCCATATACTACTGGAAACGTGGGACATTGTCTTGGGTTCACATTGCCATCCAAACATGTTACCTGCTACCACAGCTAGCCTTAGGCTCAAACCCTTCATCTTTAAAAAGGCTTAGAGTCTTCATAAGTAACATGAAACCAATGATGAAACCTAGCCATGGAATGATTACGATAGTCAATTAAGGTAAAGCTGCTGATTGCCATTTGAGGTCAGAAGGCTGCTGAGAATTTGGTAAACTGTGATCTTGGTTCCAAAAGGCCTTGATATTATACCTTTCTTTCAATCCAGAGCTTTGTGGCCATTACACAAATGCTATACCACTGACTTATAACACTAAGCCTCAATTTTTTTTCTTGAAAATGGTCTTTTTTTTATAAAATATATTCTGATTATGATTTTAACTCCTCTAAAATCTTCCTCATTTCCCCATCTACCCAAAATCCATGTGCTTTATTTTTTTCTCTCAATAGAATACAAAAAGACACCTTAAAAGTAACAATAAGATAAAATTAAAAGACAAACTAATCAGACTAAAACAAAACAAACAGACGTGGAGCCAAAGAAAAGGCATAAGAAATAGATACAAATGCAGAAGCACATTTACACACAGAAATGCCATAAAAACACAATTAGAAAACATAATCTATAAGCAAAAGAGATCTGCAGGATTAAAGAAATTACCAGAGAAAAACATTATATGAGACAAAAGCCTCCAAAAAAAAGTGCCATTGGACTCATTTGTATTGGCCATCTACTTCTGAGCATGGCGCCTGCCCTTAAGAGTAGTTTGTATCCCCAGTCTGACCCCATTGGAGACAACTCGTTTTTCCTTTGCAAGCAGTCATCAACTGGAAATAGATTCTGTGTGAGTGGAGGCTTGTTTCCTTTCCTCTCTCAGCACTGGGACTCCATCTGGCTTAGACCTGTGCGGACCCTGTACATGATGTCATGGTCTCTTTGAGTTTACATGTGCACCAGTCTCCCTGTGTACAGAAGGCCCTTGATCACTGAATACTCTCTCCCCGAGATGTCATCCCAACCCGGGCTCTAGCCTTTGAGATTTACGTTCCCATCTGCTTTGAACCCATTTGGCATCTCTAAACATAGATCAAAACTCAGCACATCCAGAACGATCAAATGCACTCTCAGAAAGCATCACTGTGAACAAATATCTGGCCAGATGCGGTCTAAGGTAGGCTCGGGCTATTTTGTCATGGGAGATAAGACCCATCATGACAGGAAGGTGTGGCCACATGTGGCAGTAGAAGCGTATCTCAGCGACTTGTTTACATCTTAGCAGGACCCAGCTAGAGACCTCAAGACTTCCACCGGCTGCCAAGTTCTCCTTCTAGAACCTACCTCTGAAGACTTCTGTGACCTTCCCCAAATGGTATAGACATCTGGGAAGCTAGTGTTTGAACATCCAAGCCTGGGGGAGAAAGTTTTACACCTGAGTCCCAACAGTTACCTAGGTGCGAAATGGGAAGAAAGGTTATTCAGTACAGAAGAACATGCCTGTGTAAAGTCCATGTTTATTTGGGATATGGCTGGAATGATAAGGGGAAGTGTGTTACGTAATGGGGTTGGAGCATTTAGGTCCAGATCACACTCGGCTTGGAACGCAGTGTTAGGGGTGGCAAATCTTCCCCTTGAGAGAGGTAGAAAACCTTGACGAGTTTTGTGAGCACGAGACAAGGTATCAAACTTTTAAAATATGACCTTGGTTTGGGTGCAGAAAAATGACTATCAGAAGAAAGAGTGAATGCTGGGAAAATGAGAGACTCCTGCTGCCGTGAGCAAGTAAGAGATGATAGTGATTTGGCCTGTGGCATCATTATGGACACAGACAGAAGTGATCAGGTGTGTAAGGTACCTGGTAACATATCTGAACAGCAAACTTGGTAGGACTTGGTAAAGTGAGGATGGAAGGGAGACTGCCAATCATGATTCTTGGCAGTCGCTACTGTCTTTTTACTTTTAGAGACTGGGCTCCCTGAAGCATGTCTTGCGCAGCCAGTCTAGTAGAGATGAGATCCTTCACGTTTGCCTTTCATATGTGATGCTTTGTTCCTCACTCATTTCTGAAGGAAAGCTTTGCCGAACGTCATATTCTTGACTGGAAGTGTGGTTTGTAGGTTGTTGGGCTTTATGTGTTCGTTTGATTTTTGTTTTGTTTTGTTTTGCTTCAGCACTTGGGAAGCATCGTTATTGCCTCCTTCTCTCCTGGCCCTTCAGCTTTCTGCTGAGAAATAAGGTGTTGGTCTATGGGAATTCCTTTATAGGGATTTACATGTTCCCATTCTTATTTTTGAAAAGTATGCTTTTCACTTTTGACAGTTTGATGTAGTGTGTCCTATACCATCTTGGGTTGAGTCTGTTTGGAGGCCTTCAAACTTTCTGAATCTTCCAAAGCTTGCTGAGTTTTCTCTATCATTGTGTTAAGCTACTCTTCTGCATCCTTTCCTATCTCTTTATCTATAACTCCTTCCTGTGAAACAAATGTTTGCTCACTTTCTCCTGTTCTCTAAGTTTCAAAGGCTCTCTTATTGGCTCTTTGTATAACAAACTGCTTCTATAGTGTTTTCTATAGGTATAATGGCAAAGAATTATCTCAAAGTTAGACCTGGCGATACACAATTATATCTCAGCCCTTAGGAAGCTGAGGCAGGAGGATCACTGTGAGTTCAAGGGTTACCATGGCTACACAGCCACGACAAAAAATCCCCACCCCTCGAAAAAAAAAAAAAAACAGAAAAAAGTTTTCTCAGCTTTTTAAAAATTGTTTTCCCTAATATAACATTCTTGGTTGGTGGCTTTTTTAGTACATTAAATAGATCACACACTGTCTTCCAGCTTATGCCATTTTGGGTAAGTAGTCCACTGTGACTTTGATTTTTGCTTTTTCTGCAATAATTTTATTCTCTGCTGTCTTCGGTATTTTATTCATGTTTCTCAGCTGTTCAAATATGATGGTCTTATGAGCATGTGTATGTACGCTGTCCTACCTTCGTTTGAATGAGAATGGCTCCCTTAGGTTCATATGTTTGAATACTTGATCCCTAGTTGGTAGAACTGTTTGGGAAGGATTAGGAGGTGTAGCCTTGCTAGAGAAGGTGTGTCACTGGGGGTGGGCTTTGAGGTTTCCAAAGATGCATGCCATTCCCAGTATTATCTCTCTGCCTCCAGCCTGAAGATCAAGATCTGAGCTCTCAGTGGTTCCTGGCACTATGCCTTTGCTCCACCATCACGGGATCTAACCCTCTGATGCCATAAACCTAATTAAATACTTAATTTATTAGTTGTATTGGTCATGCTGTTTTCCCAAAGAAACAGAAAAGTAACTGAGACATATTCTCTTCAGTTTATGCTATTTGGTCTTATTTGTGTCAAGCACTTTTCTATCTCGGTATTTGTTCCTTCTCCTTTTCTCCTCCTTGGACTAGGGCAGTTGTGCATGAATTAGCCTGCTGGAGGCTGGGCCAAAGTTTGCAGATGTCCTGCCAGGTTTGTACCCCAACTCTGGTTGCCCTTTGCTTTCCACTCCGCAGAGTTTCTAATGTCTTACCTTGAGGTTCACAGATGGCTTTTGCCTCATGTGTGTGCTGCCTGTTGATAAGCTCTGTCATACCCATGGAATTCTCAGCATCTTTGTCATCTCTTAATCTAGTTCAGTTAAGGATTCCCTCTCTGAAAAGCTTTTCCCTTGAATTTAAATGTTTTGCACTTTATTGACTTATAAGTATTGCATGTAGTGTAGTAGAGTAATTAATCATCTAACATGACTTCTGCCTGCCTCAGAGCACTGAACTCCCTGTTATGATGTGATACAGGAAGAGTTTCTTTGTTTCTACCTCTTCTCCAGAAGCAGTTCCCCCCCCCCCCAAATTCATAACGGGGAGTTTCTTGCCCTGTCATACGATTTTTATCTAAGAAAAGGACCTGAGAAATAACTGATTTTATACCTCCAGAGACCTTGGATGGAGGAGACTCCCAGGAGTCAATGCAGGTGACCTTAGCCGAGATGCATAAGAGTGGGGACATGGAACCTGAGGAGGCCACCTCCTGTAGCCAGGCAGGACCCCAGTGGAGGGATAAGGACACCAACCCACACCCAAATCTGTCCTGTCTAAAAGAAATGCAGGGATGGAGCAGAGACCTAAGGAAAGATCAAGCAATAACCAGCCCAAGTCAAAACCCATCCCATGGACAAGCACCAACCCTCACATTATTAATGACACTCTATTCTGCTTGCAGACAGAAGGCTAGCATAACTGTCCTCTGAGAAGCTCTAACCAGCAGCAAACTACGCATAGCCAAACTTCCATAAGTGTTCCATAGCCAAGGTTTGGAACACTTATGGAAGAGCTAGGGAAAGGAGTAAAGGCCCTAAAATAGATTAGAACCCCACTGGAAGACCAACAGAGTCAACTAACCTGCACCCCTGGAACCGAGCCACCAACCAAAGAACATTCACAGGCTGGAATGACCTTCCCTCCCCCTAGCATATATGTAGCAGATAGTCAGCTGAGTCTTCATGGCTGCTTTGTCTGGCATGGGAGTGAGAGAGGATGCACCTAATCTGGCAGAGACTTGATGTCCCAGGATCGAGGTAAAACCAGAGGGTGTTGTCCAAACCCTCTCAGAAAAGAAGGGAAAGGAAATGTGGGGAGGGACTCAGTGAGGAAGAGGCTGTGATGGGGAGCAGCATTTAGGATGTAAATTAATTAACCAACTAATTAAGATATAAAAGAGAAAAAACAAAACAAAACAAGAGTAGCTTGTGTGGTCTCCTGTACTTGTTTCTTGACTCCGATGAGCCAGAAACAATTATACATCACTTTGCTTCAGGGGATTTTATCACTCAGAAACTAGCTTTCCTTTAAGCCTAACTCTCTGCATGTTCAAGAACGCTGTGATTCCTCTGACTGCCTGGCTTTTCCCTCTTCATTGTTAGGATGGAGCAGTATGTCTTTGGTTGTGTTTTATGTCTTCTCTTAAGTGTAGCAGGTCTTCATGATGCCTACTCCTTCTAGAGATTCTACTTTCCTGCCTTTTCTCCCTTCTCAGTTTTATTGTATAGAATAGCTAGTTCTAGTTCTTTTCATACTTGAGTCTCCTTACTCTGCTCATCTTTCATGGTAAACTTCCATCTATGGGGGCCTTGGTTACTGGGATAAAGGGAGGGGAAAAGGAAGAAAATAGAGGACAGATACATTAATATATGTCTTTAAAATTACTTGATGGCACAGTGAAGGAACAGGACAGTTGACTATGACATGGTTGGAGCTTTTTCTAAGAAAAACTTTTGTCAAAGCCAAGTATATCTCAAGGTGTTGCTTAGCAAAAAAAAAAAAAAAAAA